>SNQJ01S0006209.1:131923-168690 GCA_010110895.2 Picea sitchensis
TCAACACTCTCATAGTGTTGTGACCAAGCATTCTTCCATGGCAACCTGGAACTAACACACGAGGTTTCTCCTAGAGGAGGTGTTAGTTGTATCAAGCAAAGCATTTACCTCTATATGCTCACATGCTATCAAGTATAATACAAAGACTTCTATCTCAACTATAGTCATCAACTTGTCATGTGTACATTTGAATCTTATCAACTTGATTTAATCAAACCTGGAGCCTTGTCTTCAGGAATGAGTGCTTTATTTTCTTCCAAGTCTTCTTCACTCAATATGACGAGTGCTTTCTTCAGCCTGTCTCTGATATACTGTTAATGTTTTTTCCATTATTATAGCTCTTTGCATTTCAATAGATAACAACAACATAAGAACAAGATCACTGAGAAATACACATTCACAAGAGACACAACATTTATCCTGGGAAACCCTCTAGGGGAAGAAAACCCAACAAAAAATTCCTTATTATAAATTGCAAATACAATGCCAAGAGATAACTCAAACCAATACAGAAAGTCCTCTCCAAAAGATGTGCCACTCTTCTCCCTCTCTCCTTTGTCGGTAACAGATCAAAAGTTGTCTCTCAAACTGAGCAAGTGAGTTATGTCCAAATGAGGTGCTAGCCTCCTTTATTTATACAAGTTATGGCACGTGTGAAGTGTCTCTTCACTAGCAGGGTCGACTTCTTACTCTGGGTGGGTAAAACCACCTTTATTATATTTCTGGGTCTCAATAATAACTGCTGGGGCCAACTTCTTATTATTCCTATTACAATTGTCTGTTGACCAATCCACAAAAGGGGATTTGGTCCTAATACAATAACCGACATGATCAATCCAAAATGGGGATTGATCCTATTAATAATATATCAATAATAATAAGAATACTCTTTGCAGTTACATTATTTCAACATTAATGAAGGTAGTTAATGAAAACGGGGAAGGTGGTTGAAACCTCGTTTCACCACATAAATGGAAAGCATGGAGTATCTAGCCCTGGGGGAAGACTGTCAGTCAAAAGTTCCCTATCATGGATTTTCTTGTAAATCCCATATTGTCTGAGTTTGCGTCTAACAGAGGAAAGCATGTGCAGCCTGACAGGATAAGATGCAGTCATCAAGCCTTAAATGCAGTGACCAGAGCGCACTTTTGTAGGGAGAAATTTTCTTTGAGTATATATACTTAGTTTTTATATTTTGTAAAGGTCCATGGTAGAGAAAACCTCCCGTATTGTAAAGTTTTAAGTGAAGCTTCTAGTTCTTTGGTTATGTGTGGTAGTATAAGATTTCTTGTTTAATGACAGTTAGCTTTCTTGCTCCATCATGTTTCCTTCTGATACTGAAACAGTTCATGATTGACTGATTCACATGAATTGTTGTGACTGTATTATGATGAATGTTCAATTATAGTGCTTTTATAACTTCTTTCAACTTCCTTGAGATTTGAATTCAAGACAATCTTGTGTCTAAGTTTTTACTCTTTGGGCTGCTAGGAGACCTAATGTCTGTGATAGACCTCTACAGTTCCCTCACCAATGTCTTCCATCTACTCACCCTTACTCCAACTTACTAACTGAAGTTAGATCAAGACCTGACCTGCTTGTGCATATTCGCCCAATTGTTTGAGTTAGAGAGATATAATCCTGAGTCTACGTCCATTAGACCCCTTTAAAATTTAACCATTGTGACATATAAATTGATGGGTGTCAAGCTTACCTCTGCCACAATATAGAGTTGACTTTTCGTGCTAACATAAGTTATGGAATATAGGTTCGCTAGTTCGAAAAAACAATGGTTATCATGGGAAGAAATTGGCTTGGAGGAAGAGTATGCATAAGAATGAAAAATATACACATATCTCCATATAGGTATCAATTTTAGGCTTAATGAAGAAGAGGATCAATTTATCTAGTAATTGAATATAGTTGGATCATATGTTCCTAGAATAGGATATAAAGAAATAGCTAAAGAAGGAAGAGAAGACCAACGGGTTTTGTGATGGAAAATTATATGAAAATTAAAATTCTAAACTAAAAATAAGATCTTAACGTGGTTGAGATTACACGACAAGGCTCCCACATGGGATGTTCTTCATAAGAAGAATTGTATAGGGCTGGTGATCCAGATTTAGGAGTAGAACGAACTGATTAATAGACTGAATACAATAAACATAGAGATATGGAGAATAACACAAATATGCAGTGAACAATATCTTCTATTAAATAATGAAATAGGTTGAAACTGTAAAACTGTAGAACTGAAAACTTGCTCGAATGGTGGTAGCTATCTCTGAAAAGAGATGTGGCTGCTACATGCATCCATCTGAGCATAATGGATTACAATGAGGCTCCATAGGCATTTTTAATATTACTCATGAATTGCAAAACCCTAGACATCCAAAAACCTAACCCTTGAAGGTGAAACACAAAAGTCATGTGAGCCCTATAGGTAAGTTGGTGTAATTTGGTACCTCAACTTCCTAGGGCCGTAACTTTTACATACTGGTGCAACCCCCCTCCCCTCAGGGTTTTGCGACCTCCCAGTCACTGGATTGTTCAAGTTCCTTGAGCTGGAATAACTCCCTGGTCCCTACTAGAACCTCTATTAAACAAATCCACAGGTTCTTTGATGGAAATCCGCCTACGTGACTAAGCACCAAGTGTGAGCCTTTACTCCACATGACCACGAACTGTGACTGCTTGCCTACACAAAAGGCGCGTAAAAATCTCACGTATCGGGACTTTGCAAATGAGCCACCTCAATTATCCTGATAGTCAATTCCCGATGTTGGTTGAGCACTGGTTAGCTCCCCTTGAATCCTCCCCCACGTGACCACCACCTATGACCACCCGCTGAGCCCCAAAATGACTCATCGCATTTCATAGCCTTAGGACTTCCACGTATGAGTCCACTCTGAATCTCCAATCCATGAGTCCCAAAATGGACCAATGTTCCTTAAATCTCCCTTTGGTCTTCGTCCTGGTGACCCTTCTATATGACCCGGGTTATTCCTCCGATCATTTCGAGACTTCGCGTTTCACGAGGTTGAAGCTCAACCCCAACGCTTACCTTTTGAAAAATTGATCCCGAACCTCTGATATTTCCTTTTTCCTAGATCAACGATCATGGTTCTCTCGTATGATCTGACAGTTCAGATCATGTCACAAATTCGTGTTTCACGAGTTCTCATGACTATCCCCTGTCCTCCTGACAATGGACGACCCTGATGATTTCGGGACTTCACAACTTCGCTAGTTGGCTCTCCTCCTGTGCACTCTAAAGGACTAAACCTCATGCACTTTCTCCAGATCCAATGACTTTTGGTCCTCTGCATTCAGGTCCAACAGTCCAGGTATGATATCCTCCTATGCTCACTTCTCGTTATCTGGACATGAGTTCCAACGACCCATATCTTCCTTCTGCTCGATTCAACGACAAATGTGCTCCTCCTTCTGAGCTTTGGCACCTTTCTTCCCAGACTTGGAAGATTTCGATTCTTAAAAGGTCTCAACCTTTGCTTCCTCTGTGATCCATGTTCCTTTCGGTCCCATCTACATTTTGGGAATGCTATCCCTCCTGAGATTTGACAACAAAACTCGACGTCGGCCCTGGCACGTGCTTTCGCTCTACGTGAAAACTTGCACTGTCTCTCCTGAGCTTCTCGACTTGGAATAGTCGACTCTTCACACACTGCCTGTGCTATCTCTCCTGAGCTTACGAACTTAAAACAAGTTCTCTTTGTGTGCACTCTTTGCGCTATTCCTTTTGAGACTTTATCTACTCGAAGATTTCGATCTCCCACGCAGTCCTTGCGTTCCTGGGATTTCATTAAACTCAGATCCAAAGTATTTTCTTGAAAGCAAAATTCTTCTCGCTCTTCAAGCATTCTCCTTGCTCGTTGCACTCCTTGGCAGAGCTTCTCCTGTTAGAGTGTTCAGTAACTTTGTTTCTCCCGAATTCGACACGGAGTTCTTCTATGCACACTTGCATCGACTCAATGCCCACTTGGAAGAGATGTACAGAGTTCTTAGTAACTCTGTAAGTGTTTTCCTTCAACACTTCTCTTGTCTCTGAACTCGAAATAGAGTTCCTCTAGTGCACTCTTTTCACTTGCTCGATGCCCACCTGGCAAAGCTCTACAGAACCTTCAGTAGTTATGTTATGTGCTTCCTCTGCACAATCTTTCCTCTAGAGTGTTCAGTAACTCTAAGGCTCCTCCTTCAGTCTGTGAATCTATCTGGGTGTGCCCACTTGGCATGTTCTTCTCTGAACTCGACAGAGATATTCATATGCACACTCCTTGCGTTGGCTACAGAACTTCCAACATTATGTTGTGCACTCCTTGCACGGCCTAACAAACCCAAAATGATATTACACAACTCAATCAAATATAGATAAATCTATCTTTCTACTGTAAATGAAATCTATCATACATCTACAACATGCATTCATGAAACATAAATACATGAACAACAATATGCAGGAAAAATAGTTTTTATATTATCTCTGTGTATCTATACAGATGATTACAAAAAATGGATTGCTCAGAGTCTCAGTTCTCTCAAGCTCTCTCCCTCAAAACTTCTAAGACCTCCTTAGGCCTCTCTACCCAGACCTCTCTCTCTCAAGTCTCTGGTTCCTTAATAATTAAATTTGAAACAAGATCTCATGAAAAAGGAGGGGCTCTGCGAGCTCGTCCTCTCTCCCCTAACCTCATCTATTACATTATTATTATTTTTCAAGTTTACAAAGACCTAACTATGATCTAGGCCTACTACAAGCAACCATTTAAGGCCACTCTTACTACTACCTGTACAATGGCATGGATTGGAATTAAAATCCTTACAACACAAACCCTCATGGGATCTGATTTCATATTTAAAAATGTGAGAGGTTCAATGCCTCTCTTTCTCCTGAAATGCGCGTTGATATGCTGGAATGATGGCGTGCTGCTGAGGTGGAGTGATGCTCCTGCATCACATACGATATTTTTTTAGGTATGTGATAGCCCATTGGAAAGGTCTTTCAGAGAGCTACACATTCTGCCATCAAACTTTGACTCTTTCTGCAATTTTATTGTGGCGAGCCAAAAAAACAATGTTTAGGGCCCCAAAATGGCCCCGAAAGTACAAAAAGATGTGCTGACATGAAAACATACAAAATAATCTAGTTGGATTAGGCAAGAGGTCACGTGTATCAACCTGGAGGATGTGTGGGGCTTTATAAATCCCTAGAAGTGTAGAACCCACAATTACAAAGAAGTACAAAAGAACGTGTTGAACAAAAACAGACACGAGGAGCCACTTAGAATAGGTGAGTGGCCACTAATATCCACCTGGATCAATCCTCCCCCCTTAGGAATAAATGGTATCCATTGCATTGAGTTACCCCATGAGGTGAGGAAAGTTCTATTGGATTTAGCACCGAGTGAGTCACTTTCCTTGGTGTAGGAGTTTCCCTACCTTGGTAACCCGATAAAGTTGGATCCACTGTTGGCGAGTTCCCTTGACCTGTGTGTCCACAATATGATCAGTGGATGCTTTTTCTATGCAGTCAGGGTTGAGATATGTTGCTGCCATCTGTTTTGCGATATCAAAAGTGTCCAATAATGGTGGAAAATATGGCCGAAGGAGGTCCACATTGAATACTGGATGCAGACCAGGGAAGGGTGGAGTGTTGAGCTCAAAAGAATTACTACAAACAACCTTGGTGATAGTGTAAGGCCCATAATGAAGTGGGAGAAGCCTCCGATGGGGCGCGGTGAGACGCTCCTTCTGCAGATGTAACCAGACTTATTTTCCAACCTAAAACCGGTGTGGTACCCTGTGTTGATCATGGAGCTGCTTGTACTTATCATTGGATTTCTACAAAATCTCCTGGACCTGTTGGCAAATGTGCTGAATCCGCTCAATGAATTTGGTTTTTTTGTCGATCATAGACTGATCAGGGGAAGAGTATGTTTGTACGGTGGCAATAGGGTGTGCAACATCAATGGGTCCCAAGGGTTGGAATCCCATACCCACCTGAAATGGGCTATGGTCGGTGG
Source organism: Picea sitchensis (assembly GCA_010110895.2). Taxonomy (NCBI): domain Eukaryota; kingdom Viridiplantae; phylum Streptophyta; class Pinopsida; order Pinales; family Pinaceae; genus Picea; species Picea sitchensis. The sequence continues at coordinate 137,968 of SNQJ01S0006209.1, forward strand.
AACTATGGAGAGCCTTGTTGTAACTATGTTGGACATAGGTGAGACTCTCGTCCCATGTATGTGGATGCTTATAATTTTACATGCGCAAGATGTGCACAATCATCCGATTGATGACCTTTGTTTGGCCATCGGTTTGGGGGTGGAAAGTAGTGGATTTTGTGAGCTTGGTGTCCAAAAGAGACTAGAGACTCGACCAAAAGGTGCTAAGGAACCTGTTGTCTCGGTCAGAGATGATGGTATGTGGTATCCCAAAGTGGATCCACACTCGTTTGAAGAAGATCTTGGTAGTATTTTTCTTTGTGACATTCTTCTTACAAGCTATGAGGAAGGGCATCTTCGAAAACTGATCAAATACCACAAACACACAGTCATTTCCTTGCTTGGTGGACAACAATCCAGACATGTAATCCATTGAGATGGATTTCCAAGGCTTCTCGGGAATAGGAAGAGGGGTATATAAGGCTTGCTTATTGATGGCTAGCTGGGCAAAGGCACAGGCAGTGCAAGATCTGATATACTTCTTGATGTTCTGTCAAAGTTTTGGTCAATAAAAATATTTTTGAAGAACGACCACAATTTTCTCTACACCAAAATTTCTTGCCACCCGACTATAGTGGTATTCCCAAATAAACTTTGCACACTCACTTGTGGGACCAAAGAGATGGCCTAGGTGGCATAAGATTCCATCCTGAATGTGAAAATAAGTGACATTTGCACCTGTACCCAAGAGTTGATATGTGGTGGAAAATTTCAGATCTTATTGATAAAGTTGGGGCCACTCAGAGGCTTCATGTTCATAGGAATGGAGCACTATGTTGAGTTCCGCCATAGGGGGGCGACTGAGGCAATCAACGACACGATTGGAGATACATGTATTATACTTGATGTTGAGATGAAACTGTTGCAGGTAGGTGGACCACTTTTGATGGCGGTTGTTCTGCAATTTCCCCTGTGTCTGTATGAACTGCAGAGGCTTGTGATCAGTGTGTATGATTGTCTCTTTCCCTAGAATGTAATGTTTCCATTGACGACAGGTTTGTACAATGGAATACATTTCCCTGTCATAGGTGGGGTATTTTCGGACAGTATCAAATAGTGTTTCACTATGGTATGCCACCATATGCCCTTGCTAAGTGAGAACTATGCCCACAACATAGTCAGATGCATCACTCTCAATCTTGAATGGTTGTTGTAGATCAGGAAAGGAGAGTACCGGAGATGAGCACAAGCAATGCTTCAGATCATTGAATGCCCATTGCTCCTCCTTCCCCCACATGAACTTGGCCCTACCACCGCCCTTGGTCACCTAGATGAGGGCCCATGCAATATAGGAGAATCCCAACATGAACCGTCGATAGAAGTTGTCTATCCCCAAAAAGTTATGAATCTCGGTTAGTGTGGTCGGGGCTAGCTAGTCATGGATGACTTGGATATTAGCTCGATCAACATGTACCCCATGCTCATCAATAATGTAGCCTAAGTATTGGACCTTGTTCATGCGAAAAGAGCATTTTTCCAATCTGGAATATAGCTTGTGCTGTTGCAGAGTGCTCAAAACCTGTTGAATATGCCGCATGTGCTCTTCCCACGTTCTGTTGAATATGAGGATGTCATCCAAATATACCACCATAAAGGATTTGGTGAAGTGTCTTAATACATCATCCATCAACCTCATGAAAGTGATTGGTGCATTTGTTAAGCCAAAGGGCATGACTATCCATTCGTAGAGACCTTCTTTAGACTTGAAGGTTTTCTTCCATACATCAGTTGGTTCGATGGGAACCTGGTGCTAGCCAGACTTTAGGTCAATCTTGCTGAAGAACTTTTCCCCCTTGAGTTGGTCAATAAGTTCATCAATCCTAGGAATGGGGTAACAATTCTTGACTGTGATTTTGTTTAAGGGTCTGTAATCAATGCAGAGTTGCCAAGTCCCATCCTTCTTCTACACCAATACAATCGGGCTTCTGCAAGGTGAGGATTCGGGTCTGATGTGCCCCTTTTGAGGAAGCTCTCAGATCTAACGTCTGATTTTGTTATTCTCCATCAACAAGTGTCGATAGACTATTCCATTAGGTATAGGTGCGTCGAGGGTCAAATCAATTGGATGATTGACTTGGAAGTGTGTCGGTACCCCTGTAGGTGAGGATAATATGTCTCTGTATTCTTCCATGATCCCATCCACTTTCTTCTATTTCAAACAGAGGCGTTGTGTAGTTGCCACAGATGTGGAGGCGACCTTCTTCTTATTGTGAGCACAGATCACAAAGAAGACAAACTTCCCAGTCTCTGAAATGACCTTACTGCATTTCTTAGTAGATATTAAAGACAAATTAGTGGGCGGCGCTACCACTAGGATCCTGTACAATTGTCTACCCATAGTAATAATAACACTATGGGGTCTAGAATCATAAACAACATGACTCTTCCATAAATATGGTTGTCCTGAAAGAACATCACAAACTTCAAGGGGAGAAATATCACATAGTACCTCATCTTTGAAAGGATTGATGTCGTAGGGCATACAACACTATTGGATGACACAGATATCTCTTCCTTCGTGAATTTAGCCGATGGTGTAGTGTTGTGGGTGCGGTGTCATTGGCAGGTCCAGCTACTTGATGATCTTTGTTGAAATCAAGTTCTTCTGACTACCGTTGTCGACAATGAAATGAATCGAAGACCCCCTTGACCCACATCTGCGAGTGAGATAGGTGTTCCCCTTCCTCTGGTTATTCTGGTTCATTCGGCCGAACTTTGGTGGTAGTGACTGATCTAGGTGGATATTGGTGGCCACCCACCTATTCCAACTGGCTCCTCATGTCCGTTTTTGTTCAACATGTTCTTTTGTACTACTTTGTAATTGTGGGTTCTAAACTTCTAGGGCTGTATGAATTCCCAGACATCATCCAGGTGGATATGGGTGGCCTCTCTCCTGATCCAACTGGCTCATGTTGTATGTTTTCATGCTAGCACATATTGTACTTCCGGGGCCGTTTTGGGGCCCTAAACATTGTTTTTTTGGCTCGCCATAGTCAAATTGTAGACGGAGTCATATTTTTATGGTGGAATGTCTATTTCTTTGAAATACCTTTCCAACAAGCTATCACGCACCTAAAATGAAGGTCATATGCAAAAGTTACGACCCTAGGAATTTGAGGTACCAAATTACACCAACTTACCTATAGGGCCCACAAGACTTTTGGCATTTCACCTTCTAGGGTTAGGTTTTTGGATGTATAGGGTTTTGGAATTCATGAGTAATATCAAAAATGCCTATGGAGCCTCATTGTAATCCATTCTTCTCAAACGAATGCACGTAGCAGTCACATCTCTTCTCATAGATAGCTACCACCATTCGAGCAAGTTTTCAGTTCTGCAGTTTTACAGTTTCAACCTATTTCATATTTTAATAGAAGATATTGTTCACTGGATATTTATGTTATTCTCCATATCTCTATGTTTATTGTATTCAGTCTATTAATCAATTCATTCCGCTCCTAATTTTGGATCAATGGTATCAAAGTGGTCTACTCTTCATTTATTTTTCTTCGTGCATGTCCCCGACAAGATCTGGGTACAAGAAGTTGGGACTCAAACCAATCGATCCATTACCAGAACGGTCGTGCCTAGCCCGAAAAAAAACCATGTGGGACGAAAATAAAGATGATGGAGCAAAAAATCCTATTAAAATGTTTCTCGAGGAATATCCTGCACGAAAAAGGAATGAAATGATGGAAAACTTCGCACAGATCCTTCGACAACTTCCCACAGGAGAAGCATCTTTATCAAGCGACCATGCAACCCCCTTCAAGGTACAGGTAAATTTTGATATTCCATTATTTGAACGATTGATAGATGTGGAGGTTGTAGATAAATGGTTGAATCTGCTCGAAAAATATTTTTCGGTCCACAATTTTTCCGATAGGGAAAATATCACTTTTGCACTCCTCAAGGTCGTTCCCCATGTTAAAGACTAGTGGGATACTTACTCTGAGAAAAGGACCGTGGAGGAATCTACAATTTTTGTGGTGGCCCCTACATGGGATTCCTTCCGGGACGCCATTAAATAATAGTACTACCCTTTTGGAAACTACGAGGACCAGTACACTAGATGGACCACCCTACGTCAAGAAAGGGACCAGACAGTACCAGATTTCACCAATATTTTCCATACCCAATGCACCAAATTGGGTATCAAAGACTCTGAGCATCATCTGGTGCTCAAATATCATGGTTGTTTTCATAGATACATTCAAACAAAAATGAATTTCCTGGACATCGCCTCTTTTGACACGGCTTATAGATACGCTGTCAATATCGAGCGTAAATTTAAGCATAAACGATGAGATTTTGGATTTGCAAACCCCTCACAGCCGAAGTAGGGAAAAGGTAGCCCCAACCCACACACCAAGGGACCAATTCAAGATGGTCTCCCTCAGGACAACTAGTCCAAGCCACAACATAAGAAGGGAAATGAGAAGATGAAGAAGGACACAGTAAAATGGTGTGAGTACCATAAAATTCCTTGGCACAACACCGAAGAATGTCGCTCCAAGAAGTCTCTCGTGGCCAAGATGAAGGCTTCCGAGTCAGAGGTCGATTTTTATTCTGAGTCAAATCCTAAAGGAGGGAATTAGATTATCGATGTTGAACCAAGTTCCACTGTCGATACCACCAAAGTCTGATCGAGCAAACCAGAAGAACCAGAGGAAGCGGAACACCTCTTTCACTCACATATGTGGGTCAAGGGGGCTCTGATTCATTTCATTGTCGACAATGGTAGTTGGAAGAACCTGATTTCAAAAGAGGTCGTCAAGCAGCTAGACCTACCAACGACACCATACCCACATCCCTACACCATAAGTTGGCTTCGCCAAGGAAGAGATCTATGTGTCAGCCAACAATGTCGTCTTCCCTACGACATCAAGCCTTTCAAAGATGAGGTAATGTGTCAGCCAACAATGAGGAAGAGATATATGTGTCATCCAACAATCTCGTCTTGCGGAATCCCGATTGTACTCATGCAGAAGAAGGATGGGAATTGGCGATTTTGCATTGATTACAGAGCCTTAAACAAAATCACAGTGAGGAACCACTACCCCATTCCCAGGATTGACAAACTTCTTGACCAAATCAAGGGGGAAAAGTTCTTCGAAGAGATTGACCTAAATTTTAGCTACCACCAGGTTCCCATCGAACCAACTTACGTATGGAAGACAACCTTCAAGTCTAAAGAAGGTCTCTACGAATGGCTAGTCATTCCCTTTGGCTTAAAAAATGAACTAGCCACTTTCATGAGGTTGATGGATGATGTATTGAGACCCTTCATCAAATCCTTTGTGGTGGTATATTTGGATGACATCCTCATCTTCAACAGAACGTGCGAAGAGCACATGCGGCATTTAGTAGGTTTTGAGCACTCTACAACAACACAAGTTGTATGCCAACCTGGAAAAATGCTCTTTTGGAATGAACGGGGTCCAATACTTGGGCTACATTGTTGATGAGCATGGGGTACATGTTGATCCAAATAAGATCCAATTCATCCGTGATTGGCCATCCTCGATCACACTGACCGAGCTTCAGAGCTTTCTGGGGCTAGACAACTTCTACCTACGGTTCGTGTTAGTATTCTCGCATATTCCATGGGCCCTCAACCAGGTGACCAAGGGCGGTGGTAGGGACAAGTTCACATGGGGGAAGGAGAAACAATGATCATTCGATGATCTGAAGCATCACTTGTGCTCATCTCCAGTACTCTCCTTTCCCGATCTGCAACAACCATTCGAGATTGAGACTAATGCATCTAACTATGTTGTGGGCGCAGTTCCCACTCAGTATGGGCATCCGGTGGAATACCATAGTGAGACACTCTCTGATACTGTCTGAAAATACCCCAGCTATGACAAGGAAATGTATTCCATTATACAAGCCTGTCGTCAATGGAAACATTACATTATGGGGAAAGAGACAATCATACACAATGATCACAAGCCTCTGTAGTTCATACCGACACAGGGGAAATTGCATAACAACCTCCATCATAACTGGTCCACCTACCCGTAGCAGTTTCATCTCAACATCAAGTATAAGACAAGTATCTCCAATCATGTCGTTGACTGCCTCAGTTGACCCCCTGTGGCTGCACTCACCACTATGCTCCATTCCTGTGGACATGAAGCCTCTGAGTGTCCCCAAATTTATCAATAAGATCCAGACTTCACCACCACATATCATCTCTTGGGTACAGGCACAAATGCCACTAATTTTCACATTCAATATAGACTCTTATGCCACCAGGCACATCTTTGTGCTCTTACAAGCGAGCGTGAAAATCTGATTTGGGAAGCCCACTACAGTTGGGTGGCAGGACATTTTGGCATACAAAAAACTGTGGTCATTCTTCAGAAACATTTTTATTGGCCAAAACTTTGACAGGACCTTAGCAAGTATATCTAATCTTGCACTGCATGTGCCATTTCCAAGCTAGCGATTAAGAAGCAAGGATTTCCATCAGATCTCAATGTATTACATGTCTGGCTTTCCATCCACCAAGCAAGGAAATGACTGCATGTTTGTGGTCATTGATAAGTTTTTGAAGATGGCCATCCTCACAGCCTGTAAGAAGAGTGTCACAGTGGCAGATGCTTCCAAGTGCTTCTTTGAACAACTGTGGGTCCACTTTGGGATACCACAGACCATCATCTCTAACCGAGACAACAGGTTCCTCAACACCTTTTGGTCGATTATTTGGTCTCTGTTGGACACCAAGCTCAAAAAATCCACTACTTTCCACTCCCAAACCGATGGCCAAATAAAGGTCATCAATCAGATGATTGTGCACATCCTATGCATGTACAATTATAAGAATCCACGTACATGGGATGAGAGTCTCCCCTATGTCCAATACAGTTAGAAAAGGGCTCTCCATAGTTCCACCATCCATAGCCCATTTTAGGTGGTTCTGGGATTCCAACCCTTAGGACCCATTGATGTTGCACTCCCCCTTGCCACCGCATAGACAGAATCTTCCCTTGATCATTCTGCAATTGAAAAATCCACCATATTCATTGAGCAGATTCAACACATCTGCCAATAGGTCCAAGAGATTTTGCAAAAATCCAATGCTAAGTACAAGCACCGCCATGATAAACATATGGTACCACACCAGTTTCAGGTTAGCGAAAAAGTCTGGTTACATCTGTAGAAGGAGCATCTCATAGGTCCCCATCAGAATCTTCCCCCACTTCGTTATGGGCCTTACACTATCACCAAGGCTATGAGTAGCAATTATTTTGAGCTCAACACTCCACCCTTCCTTGGTCTACATCTAGTATTCAATGTGGACCTCCTTCGGCCATATTTTCCACCATTATTGGACACTTCTTAGATCGCAGAACAACTGACACCAATAGAGCTCAACCCTGACTGCATGGAACAAGCATGATTCCACTAATCAGATCGTGGACACACAGGTCAAGGGAACTCACCAGCAGCGGATCCAACTTTATCTGGTTGTCAAGGAAGGGCAACTCCTACACCAAGGCAAGTGGCTCACCTGAGGCCAAATCCAATAGAAGTTTCCTCAAATGATGGGGGAACTCAGTGCAATGGAGACCATTTCTTCCTAAGGGGGGAGGATTGATCCAAGTGGATATTGGTGGCCACCCACCTATTCCAACTGGATCCTCGTGTCCATTTTTGTTCAGCACGTTCTTCTGTACTACTTTGTAATTGTGGGTTCTACACTTATGGGGCTGTCTAAAGCCCCACACATCCTTCAGGTGGATACGGGTGGAATCTCACCTAATCCAACTAGATTGTTTTATATGTTTTCATGTCCACACATATTGCTGTACTTATGGGGTCGTTTTGGGGCCCTAAACATTGTTTTTTTTGCTTTCCACAGTCAAACTGTAGACTGAGTCAGAGTTTGACGGTGGAATGCATAGTTCTCTGAAATACCTTTCCGACGGGCTATCACGCACCTAAAAAGAGGGTCATATGCAAAAGTTACGGCCCTAGGAAGTTGAGGTACCAAATTACACCAACTTACCTATAGGGCCCACATGACTTTTGGTGTTTCACCTTCTAGGGTTAGGTTTTTGGATGTCTAGGGTTTTGGCATTCATGAGTAATATCAAAAAGGCCTATGGAGCCTCATTGTAATCCATTCTTCTTAGACGGATGCGCATAGCAACCACATCTCTTCTTAGAGATAGCTACCACCATTCGAGCAAGTTTTCAGTTCTACAGTTTTATAGTTTCATCCTATTTCATTATTTAATAGAAGATACTGTTCACTGGATATTTGTGTTATTCTCCATATCTCTGTGTTTATTATATTCAATATGTTAATTAGTTCGTTCCGCTCCTAAATCTAGATCAACGACAGTGGAATTGGGTTCAACATCGATAATTTTCTTCCCTCCTTCAGGATTTGACTCAGAATCATCCTCTGACTCGAAAGCCTTCATCTCGACCATGAGGGACTACTTGGAGCGACATTCTTCGGTGTTTTGCTAAGGAATTTTATGGTCCTCACACCATTTTCCCCTGTCGCTCTTCATCTTCTCATTTCCCTTATTGTGTTGTGGCTTGGATTAGTTGTCTTGATGGTGGACATCTCGAATTGGTCCCTTGTTGTGTGGGTTGGGGTTGCCTTTGCCTTGCTTCGGCTGTGAGGGGTTTGCAGATCCAAAATCTCACCATTTCTGCTTAAATTTCTGCTCAATCTTGAAAGCATATCTATAAGTCGTGCCCAAAGAGGCGATGTCCAGGAACTCCATTTTTGTTTGAATGTATCTATGCAAACAGTCGCAGTATTTGAGAACCAGATGATGCCCAGAGTCTTTGATACCCAATTTTGTGCGTAGGATATGGAAAATATTGGTGAAATATGGTACTCTAGGTAGGTATGTAAATTGGTGGAAATATTAATAGGGATTAGGAATCTCTAGGAAGGGGGAAGTCTTGAAGAGGCCTTTAGAACTTGGTGTAATAGAAAGGATACTTTCGATATTAGAGCACTACCACTTAACAAATTCTTAGGAGTATGTCTTGTTAGAAATCTAAATTTTTTAAAAGACAAAGAGACACTTCCCCTAAAATGTGATGTCCAATACGTAAATATTTTAAATTTCTACCCACAAATGCAGGAAAATATATTTTCATATGCAAGGTGAAGTGGGAATAAATAAGGATAGTTGAGCAGAGCATCATCTTTAGTATTCTATTTGTTCCATTGTTGAGCAGAGCATCTAGGAGTGGTATTTTGAGAGATTAACAGAGGAGGAGATATTATGTAGCAACCATACATGCTACAATGTCAAAGGGAAATCCACAGTGAGTGCCTCTTTCTTTGTATTTGCATTTGAATAAAAGAGAGCAGAGCATCTAGGCCTCACCTTCTAGCATAGTTTTCTCCCATATTGGGTTTTATGGGATATATCTTTTGTTTATTTGTGGGGATGGTGTGTTCTTTTGTTCATTACTTTCATTTTCATATTTTAGTTATTTTCATAATTTCAAGAAATAAGCTAGTAATAAATATACTGGGGTCTAAGAAATTAATTTGCATAATCTAAGATTTCATAATATTATAAGATATTTTGTGACAAACTATTCAAGCGGAATATCCATGGCAATTTATAGATCACTTCAATACAACATTCCTAGTTTTGATTCCTAAATAAGATAATCCTACAACCTTTAATAAATTTAAACCCGTCTCATTATGCAATTGCATATACAAAATTATCTCAAAGGTTATTGCTAGGAGATTGAAAAGGAAATCTCAAATCAAATATCTAGAGAACAATATGGGTTCTCAGAGGAAGGGAAATTCATGAGACATTTGGGGTTTCCCAAGAATTCATCCATTCTATAGCATTTAGAAACCAAAGATAGATGGTGATGAAAGTGGACCTATCCAAAGATTATGAAAGTGTAAGTTGAATTTTCATTATATTAATTCTAATTCATTTAGGATTTTTCCACCACTTTATTGTTTGGATAATAAGTTTCATTTCCTCAGTATCTTTTATTGTATTATGAAATGGAGAAGCAACCCATTTCTTCAGATCAGGGAGGGGCCTCAGACAAGGATGTCACCTACCCCCCCTTCTCTTTCTTTTAATGGTTGAAGGCTTAAGTAGGCTACTTAAAGAAGAAGAAGGAAATGATAGTATGAAAGGGATACATATTGGAGTATCATCCAATATCAAACATCTACTATTTGTAGATGATATAATATTTTTTTGCTAAGGCGACATAAGGGTCATTGAGAAATTAAAGGGTATCATGGATTTATTTTGTAAAGAAGATAGAATGCTCATTAATATGGAAAAAATATATTATTTCCTTATGGGAGATATCTGAGTAGGGAAAAACATTTATTATTCAACTGTTTTTGTACAAAATGATTGATCTAGAATAGGGTTTGAAGTATATGGGTTTCTTTTTGAATCCAAATCAATAGAAAAAATGTGATTGGAAATGGATGATAGCTAAATTGGAAAAGAAAATAAAAACATGACACAATAGATGTTTTTCTAAGGGAGGTCGTTTATTTTTGGTAAAAAAAAATTTGGAAGCAATTATAGTCTACTTGAAATTATTTTCCTAGGTGATCCAAAAAGGATCCAGAGAAGGATAAAAACAACTCAGAACTCTCAGAGGCAACTTAGGATGCTTAGAATGGCTTCAATAGGCAGAGAAAGGGAAAACATTCAAAGCTCTCAAAACTAAGTGAAAATGGCATGATCGCGAAGAGAACGTCGCAAACTTTCTAACAGTGCAAACGACTCGTCACACAAAGTTACGGATTGAAAGATATTCGCGGTCAAAGTTTGGTCAACCTAGCCCAATCAACAGGGGATGAGTCAGCATCCATACTGTTGACATCAACATCTATATGGTTGATGTCAACATCCGTACAATACACTTGGCAAGAGAAGGAAGGTGACATGTGGCATGTTGACATCAACATGACATTAGCCTGATGATGTGGCAACACCAGAGGCTTCCACGTGTCACCTAGTTTTGGCGTTTTCGGACCGATCCGTGGACCAATCAGATCGTGCCCCGTGGAAGTCCGTACAGTCCATACAGTTGACGTGGCATACTGACTTGGCAAATGGAAGTGTGGACCAGTGAGGGGCCGCCACGTGACCCAATTAGAGGTTTCCACATGGGAGGCATGAAATGCCCAAGGATAGCCTGTGAACAAAAATTTTGAAAAAAATGGTTGGCAGGTCCACCAAATCTAGCGAACCACGCCAACCCTAGCCACAGTTATATCGTTTGGATACGATTCTGGAGACACCACTAAAATTGGCAGAACGATCACATTATATATATACCATATAACAAATACAAAGCCAAAAGGGGAGTCCACTGGGTTTGACCCCAGGACCTCCTCCCACAACAACACCTTAACATATCTGCCCTAACCAACAGGTTGTGGATTCCACATTGTAAACAACACCTAAATAATTTCTTAAATGATGCATCCTCCCAGCCACAGGGGGAGGCATGCGGACCATACTACCATCTGGGCACACATTTCTATGCAAGTACAGTCATAATTGCAGATTGTAGGGGGCACAAAAATCGAGACAAAATTCTTCTTGGGCTTGGGAGTGCCAGAGTCGGATTGAGGCATGGAGACATACATTTTTGGGTAATTCGACACCACAAATTCAGTGGTGTTGTCTTTTTTCTGATCTGAGCATTATTTCTGCAGCTTGATTTCAGAATGAGGTATACTTTTGTATTTTGCCAAATTCTTTTGCTGAGTTAATGAAAGAGCCTACCCATTTGAGAGTAGGACCTGAAGACGTAGTCCACCAAGGATGAACTCCGTTATCAAGTTTTTTTGTTCCGATCTGATGCTTATGTCTCTTCATTTTTGAGTTTTTCCTTCTTTAATGGTGCACTTTAATTTATGGTCATTTAATGCAATTATTTATAAGTCACGTTGAAAAGATCACGGATCATGTTGTTATTAGAGAAGTCATCTTTGACTTGAATTGTTGAGTGTGAATACTTACTAGGGCCAATCATAAGCAGGGTGGAGGAACTCTTAAGAATTTCAATCCTGAAGTTGGCCATGCATCCCAAAGGAAGAAAATGGTAGAAGAGGACAAGCGTGATGAACAGGAGAAAAAATTTCACATGGTCTTTTATCGCATGTCAAAAATGGTCGAACAAATGTATGGATATTACGAAAAGAGGATGAAGAATAAAGTGAATAAAAAGGAGGCACATGTAGATGATGATACTTTGGTAAACCAAGGGGCTGGATGAGATCCTCCTCAGCCTCCATCTTCACCTTCGAGTTCTATTTCTTCTTCCTTTGAGCATTCTCATCATTCTCATAATTCTAGCCATAAAGCCTCTTTTAAGAAACCATAATTAAAGCTTGATGTAAATTTTTCTTTACCTATGTTTAATGGAGATGCTAACCCTAATCTAGATAATTGGATCCGACAGGTTGAAGTGTATTGTCGTGTCCAACATATTGATGAAGAAGTATTAAAAGTGAAACCGGCTTCTCTTCGGTTGGAAGGCACCGCTCTCGTATGGTGGGAGAGAAAGCTTCAAGACAGAAGTAAGTGTGGTAATATTCTTTCCTCATGGTCGAAATTTAAATCAACAATAAGGAAGCAATTTTATCCACTAGGGTATTTACATAAAGCAATGATGGAATGGAAAACTTTAAGGCAAATTAAAGGTCAAATTGTACAAAGTTTCACAGAAGAATTTAGGAAGACAACTCTTGCATTAAATGTTCCTTTGGATTCTTATGAAACATTAATGAAGTATATTGGCGCACTTCACAGTTATATATGCCATACTTTGCTCTTATTTAACCCCACTAGTCTTGACAAAGTTTGTGTGCAAGCCACTCACCTTGAGAATAGGGGGAAGCATGTTCAAGAAGATCACACGAAGAAACCTTCCAATATCCCACCTAAAAATTTTAAGAAGTTTAAAAGGAAGGACAAGAAGACCACCACAGTGATGAGAGGAGGAAATCCTCCTTGCACTCATTGCAAGAAAATAGGTCACGATGAAGAACACTGTTGGAAACTGCATCCAGAAAAGAAACCGAAACAGTTTGGTGGAAAGGGGAAGACAAAAACCGTTGCTACAGTGCAACAAGATCTTGGTTATGATTCAGGAGATGAAGGAAAGATCACAGCGGTTGGAGTACAAGGTAAAGATTCTCTTCATGCTAGTTCAAGTTCCAATAATGAATCTCATGTTGATGAACGAAAGAGGAATAAATTATTTCACATAAGAGTTTTATCTAAACACACTAAGATAGATACATTATTTGATCCAATTTCCCAAGTAAAATTAATATCTAAAGCACTTGTGAAGAATATGGGTCTTGAAACAAAACCACATACGAAGCCTTATCCTCTTGGATGGGTATGTGATAAAGAAAAAGTTAATGTCACCAAACAATGTAGGATCAAATTTTCTATTGCTTCAAAGTTGATTGATGAAGTGTATTTGGATGTTGTACCACTTGATATATGTGGCATAGTGTTGGGAAGTCCTTATCATTATGATAGAAAATAAGTCTTCTTTCGTCATGAGAACAAATATGTAGCACCACTTTTCGGTTACCAAGGCTTAATCGCTCTTAAAAGAAAAATATAACACCACTTTGTACATAACTCATACAGGCATTATATAATCCACATGCGTTTAAGCAAAGAAATACATTTAAGCTCAGAGTAAACATATTATTTACTTCTATAATAAACAACCAATAACATTAACATTAAATTGATATGCACATCGGAATACATGATGATTATAATACACAGTGATATAGAAACATAATTAAAACATCATTTGGTACTTATCTTTGAACAGTGGTAGATTCCACCAACCAAGTGCAGGCCTTCCATGAAACTCCCAGCCTTAGACCGCACTTCTCATCAAGCTCAGCAGTGGGTCACCCCCGAGCTGGGACTAAGCTCCACCCTGAGACAAGGAATCCTAGGCTAGGCCAAGGTTACAGGGAAAACATCATACAACCACAAGGAACGGATTCTCTCCTAGGAACCACTCACGTTCACTGCCCATAGACCCTCATTCCCCACATGCCTGTTCCACCCCAGGAGTATAGACCTTCTCTGTCACCTGGACAGTCCTTCGGCTGCTAACCTCCCTTGCCTTGGGTTTCAACAACAGACCAGACCGGAAGTCTCCAGGCTCTGTGGCAGCTACAGGGTTCCTTCCAGGAGTCCTCTCCTTCCTCTGCACACTCTCTCACTTAGAGAGAGACGCTCATAGGCCAAAACCACCTGTTCATCCAACCTCAACACCACTCTCACCTGGAGAGAGTGTTTCACAACTGGTCACAAGCCATACGCAGTCCATCACTGCGCGGCTGCAACAACCCACTGAATACAGACACAGGCTTCCTCAAACTGGTTCAGCGATGGAAAATAGGTCTCACGATCACGGCTTCGGGATAGAGGATTCACGCACAGGCTCCATTTTAGACAGAGGATGCACACGGATTCCCCAGACAGACACAGGTTTTTTGGTTCAGAAGATGTACGAGGTTTTCCTGCAGAGGTTGGATCCGTCGTACTGCTCAGAGGTTGTATGCACTCAGGCCGTCGGGTGGAATGGAGGAGAACCCCCATCATGGCTCATCTTGCCATTTTATTTGCATGGGCCTAGGCTGACACTTGTCACCCTAGAAACTACATGCATTTCCCCAGCACGCATCCCCTTCCTCATGGTTAGGAACTTAGGATAAAACATGAAATGCTTATGCCTTTTTGGAATAATATTAAAATATTATACCCAAGGCTGAAGCCTCCTAGGCTTAACACTTATCCCCTTTTCCCACCTTCCATCCCCTAATCCCTTGCCTTCTCTGTGGAAGCTCGGTCCCTCTTCACTCATTCATCGTGGTCGGTTTGCACTTGGTGGTGTTTACAAATTTTTATTAATTGTTCTGCATGATTACATATACAATAGCAGGCTCCTGGCCTTCAACACTTAGGCTCCCTCGACTAACAAACACATAAACCACCAGCATATAAAAACATAATTACAATTCCTTTCAGAACATGATTTACGATAGGGCTCGGCCTTGGGGACACTACAAAATACCACCTTACTAAAGGGGGAGTGGAATATATTGCTAGAGCTCACAACATGAGGGTAAATACAACACTTGTTAGTGCAGGGAAAATGAAGAGACTCATAAACACTAATAAGAGATATGTACTCATGTTCGTCAGAGAGAAATATGTCGAGACATCCGACGCTTTCCAAGGGTGTGATCCATCTCATAAAAAGGAATTAATTGATACTGTTTCTAAGTATGATGATATTTTTCAAGAACCGGATGGATTTTCTCCTAAGAGGGAAATCCAACATGAGATACATCTTCAGCAGGATTCTCCTCTTCCTAATGTGGGCATGTATAGGATGCCAGTTGTGGAGATGATAGAGATCAAGAAGTAGGTACAAGGCTTATTACATCAATGGGTCATCAGGCCCAGTTCATCTCCTTGTGGTTCTTCGATCATGATGGTGCCAAAGAAGGATGACACATGGCGAATGTGTGTCGATTACCGGTCCTTAAATAAAATCATGGTGAAAAATTGATACCCTCTTCCTTGTATAGATGATTTACTTGATCAATTGAAGAATGTTGTTTATTTCACTAAGTCAGATTTGCGTAGTGGATATTATCAAATCAGGGTCGCAGAACAAGACACATGTAAAAATGTCTTTAAAACCAAACAAATATTGCTTGAGTGGTTAGTTATGTTGTTTGGGATTTGTAATGCTCCGACAACTTTCATGCGTGTGATGAATGATGTATTTAGGCCTTTCCTAGATGACTTTGTGATTGTATATTTAGACGACATTCTTATTTTTAGCGGGACTTTGGATGAACATGTGAGGCATGTAAAGCAAGTATTTGATACTTTGCAAAGGGAAAAACTATATGTAAAATTGTCTAAATGTGAATTTGACAAGACTGCACTTCTGTACTTAGGTCATATTGTAGGAGGAGGACAATTAAAAATTGATCCCTCCAAAATTGATGTAATTGTAAATTGGTCTGAGCCAAAAAGTGTAACCGAAGTCCGGAGCTACTTAAGCGTAGACCAGTATTGGAGGAGGTTCATTTCCAACTTCTCCTTTATAGCATCTCCTTTGCATGCCTTAACCAGTGTGAATAACACTTTTCAGTGGGAAGGAAAGAAACACAAAGCTTTCAACATTTTGAAGGAAAAGATTAGTATTGCACCAGTATTAGCATTGTCGAATATTCAACAACCTTTTGAGATCGAGACAGATGCTAGTGGATACACCATGGGTGCATTATTGATGCAATATCGTAAGCCTATCTGTTACCACTATGAAACTTTTAACCAAGTTGTTTTTAACTATCCTACATATGATAAAGAGTTGTATGAATTAGTCCAGAGCGTAAAGAAATGGAAGCACTGCTTGTTAGGGAAGGAAAAAATCATACATATAGATCACCATCCCTTACAGTAACTCCAAGCACATACCAAGTTGCAACAATCTCGACACTACAAATGGATGGGTCTTCTACAACAATTTCATTTGGTAATCAAGTACAAAAAGGGTACAAGCAACAAGGTAGTTGATATGCTTTCTAGACCTCCTATGACTGCTTCTATTATTTTGAAGAACACTTCTTTATCTCATGATAACTATGTAGAACAATATGCCATCGATGAAGATTTTAAAGAAGTATATGTGAAGCTAACCCATGGTGCACAGGTAGAGAACTATTTTCTTCAAGGAAATCTACTCTATCATATTGGAAAACTATGTATTCCTACAAGTGAATGAGTCCATGTAATACGAGAAGCTCACACTTCTCTTGTGTCTGGGTATTTTGGGGTAGGAAAAACTATGTCTCATTTGCAAAGGTTTTGTTACTGGCCTCAAATGAAAGCAATTGTAACTAAATATGTAAAGAGGTGTATGATGTGTTCTACTTGTAAGCCCACTAATAGAAAATTGGGGCTATACTCACCACTTCCTGTTCCATTCCATCCATGGGAAAGTATCTCCTTGGATTTTGTAGGGGGTTTACCAATGAACAAAGGGGGTCATGACTATTTGTATTTTGTAGTGGATAGATTCAACAAGATGTGTATATTGATGCCATGTAAAAAGCAAATCACTTCTGATCAGTTTGCTAATATCTTCTTTCAGTATGTTTGGGTTCACTTTGGATTACCCACATCCACTGTCTTAGATCGAAATACTTGATTCCTTGGGGAATTTTGGACTAGCTTGTGGAGGATGATGGATACCAAATTGAAGAGGAGCACTCCTTTCCATCCACAGACCGATGGAGAAACAGAGCTGGTAAACCGAACATTGGTACTTTTTCTTCGAGGCTACTGCAACAAGCATCCCAAATTATGGGATGAACAGATACCCTATGTACAACATGCTTACAACCGACCTTTACATTCATCCACTCAGATTTCACCTTTTGAGACATGTTTTGGGTACCTACCAAAGGTTCCTTTGGACTTGATGTATGGGAGAGATGTCGATGTGAATGAAGAAGGAACACAGGACATAGCCCACAAGTTCATCCAGAGGATCCATCAGATACACCAGGCAGTCAATGAACAGTTGAAGAAAAGTCAATCATAGTATAAAGCTCGGCATGACAAGCACAGGGTTGATCACCAATTCCAGGTTGGAGATTGGGTATGGCTTCACATTAGCAAGGAGAGATTGAAGGGTGAAGGCAAGAAAATCAACCCCATTCGTTATGGACCCTTCACTATCTTGGAGAAAATTGGAACCAATGATTTTTGTCTGACCTTACATGCATATTTACTCAGTTGTGAACGTTGAGAACTTGAAACTGTTTTATCCTCCCATGATCATGGATCAAGATGATGAAGTTTCAATACCTTTAGTTAATGAGTTTGCACCTGAGTACTTGGATGAGTTACATGAATATATCATCTTGGACAGGAGGATGAGGACTTCACACACAGGTGACGTTGATTATCTTCGAGTAGGCTTGAAAGACACACATCTAAGCAAGGCAAAGTGGATAGAGAATGACAAAGTGAGACGACTCTTCCTTCACTTACTTGTTGATTAATGAAATATTTTGGTGGTCCAAAAAGCTCTCAGTGGGAAGGTGTGATCCAAAAAGGATCCAGAGAAGGCTAAAAACAACTCAAAACTCTAAGAGGCAACTCAGGACGCTCATAATGGCTTCAACAGCCAGAGAAAGGGCAAAAATTAAAAATTCCAAAAACTTAGTGAAAATAGCATGATCACGAAGAGCATGTCGCGATATTTCTAACGGTGCAAATGGCTCGTCAAACAGAGTTACAGATTGAAAGATATTTGCGGTCAAAGCTTGGTCAACCTAGCCCACTCAGCAGGGGATGGGTGAGCACATGCACTGATGACGTCAGCATCCATACAGTACACGTGGCAGGAGCAGGAAGGTGACATATGGCATGTTGATGTCAACATGATGAAGGGGAAACACCAGAGGTTGCCATGTGTCACCCAGTTTTGGCATTTTCGGATCGATCCGTGGACCAATTGGATTGTGCCACGTGGAAGTCCGTACAGTCCATACGACTGACATGGCTTGTTGACTTGGCAGGTGGAACCATGGACCAATGAGAGTTCGTCACGTGGCCCAATCATAGGCTGCCACGTGGCAGGCGGGAAATGCCCAAGGACAACTCATGAACAAAAATTTGGAAAAAAATGGTTGGCGGGTCCACCAAATCTAGCGTACCACGCCGACCCTAGCCACAGTGATATCGTTTGGATACAATTATGGATATACCACTAAACTTGGCGGAACTGTCACATTATATATATATACCATATAACAAATACAAAACCAGAACAAAAATTTGGAAAAAAATGGTTGGCGGGTCCACCAAATCTAGTGTACCACGCCAACCCTAGCCACAGTTATATCATTTGGATACGATTATGGATATACCACTAAACTTGGTAGAACGGTCACATTATATATATATACCATATAACAAATACAAAACCAAAAGGGGAGTCTGTGACGTTTGACCCCGAGACCTCCTCCCACAACAATGCCTTAACATATCTGCCCTAACCAATAGGCCACAGATTCCACATTGTAAACAATGCCTAAATCATTTCTTAAATGATGCATCCGCCCAGCCACAGGGGGAGGCACGTGGACAATATGACCATCCAGCCACACATTTCTATGAAAGTATACTCATAATTACAAGTTGCAGGGGGCATGGAAACCGAGACAAAATTCTTCTTGGACCTCGGAGTGCCAGAGTCAGATCGAGACGTGGAGAAAATCATTTTTAAGTAATTCGACACCATGAATTCAGTGATGTTGTCTGTTTTCTGATCTGAGCATTATTTTTGCAGCTTGATTTCAGAATGAGATATACCAAACACAATCTTTAGAAAATAAAATCTGAAGAGTAAACATCAAGTTAACAATCATACTTAAACCTGTGACAAAGTTTATGTATTTGCAAATATACAAAAAGAATAAATCTTCCTTCACCTCATCCTACCCTAATCCAAAAAAATATTAAACGCGTAGCATGTGTTGATAGGTGCACTTACAATCAAAACCAAAAGAAAAAGAATCATGGGCATGTATGAGACGGTCAAATGCGAAGGAAAAGGAATTTTTTAAAAGAATGGAATCTTTTTTTTAATATCTAAGAGAATTGGTAGATGCGTTTCTTGTTAAACGTGTGGCATGTGTTGATAGGTGCACTTAAAATCAAAACCAAAAGAAAAAGGGGCCTAATGGTTAAGAACATGTGTTTCCTTCTAAGAGGCCACATGTTCAAATCTAGAGGGGGGTAGGGTATGTATACCTTCGTAGATTTTACCAGTCAAATTGTTGGGCGGAGGGGGGTCCCTTGTCCCACAAATAAGGGGGTCCCATACACCAATTTGGTGTGCTGGCTTGGCAGTGACCTTAAAAATAGATTATTATTATTATTATTATTATGAGACGGTCAAATGCGAAGAAAAAGGAATTTTTTAAAAGAATGGAATCGTTTTTTTTAATATCTAAGAGCATTGGTAGATGTGTTTCTTGTTACCGAGGTAAAAGAATTGGTAATATGTTTCGATCTATATCAATGCATTGTTTCCAGTCTTTCTATGCAGAGCTTAGCGGAGCGCAAGAGAAGTGGAGTTAGTTCTCCATATCCACCCAAGTGACTGAGTTGAGCAGCAGGTAATGCACTTTGTACTGTTCCAGTTAATGTAATGCATTGCCACTAATGGCCTTCTTCAGTGTTAATTTTATTCTGATATTCCTGAACGAACTTTTCTTCCTTCCTTTCTCATTATTATTTTAGCCAATAAGAAATTGTTTTTTGAGATAATCACGGAAGGCTCGGCGAGGGAAGAATTTAATCTTTATCTGAACACATGAATTTGTATTTCACAGCTACCGTTCGATAGCTGCACCGTTGAATACTCAGTCAACGACCTAAATGTGATCTGTGGGGATGGCAATGCAAGTCTTCATCTATAGACAAAGAGAATTGTGTCGTTAGATGCCTCAAATGAAAGCAATTGTAACTAAATATGTAAAGGGGTGTGTGATGTGTTCTACTTGTAAGAACACTAATAGAAAATTGGGGCTATATTCATGACTTCCTGTTCCATCCCATCCATGGGAAAGTATCTCCATGGATTTTGTAGGGGGTTTACCAATGAACAAAGGGGGTCATGACTATTTGTATTTTATAGTGGATAGATTCAACAAGATGTGTATATTGATGCCATGTAAAAAGCAAATCACTTCTGATCAGTCTGCTAATATCTTCTTTCAACATGTTTGGGTTCACTTTGGATTACCCACATCCATTGTCTTAGATCGAGATACTTGATTCCTTGGGGAATTTTGGACTAGCTTGTGGAGGATGATGGGTACCAAATTGAAGAGGAGCACTCCTTTCCATCTACAGACCGACGGAGAAACTAAGCTAGTAAACCGAACATTGGTATTTTTTCTTCGAGGCTATTGCAACAAGCATCCCAAATTATGGGATGAACAGATACCCTATGTACAACATGCTTACATCAGAGCTTTACATTCATCCACTTAGATTTCACCTTTTGAGACATGTTTTGGGTACCTACCAAAGGTTCCTTTGGACTTGATGTATGGAAGAGATGTCGATGTGAATGAAGAACGAACACAAGACATAGCCCACAATTTCATCCAGAGGATCCAACAGATACACCAGGCAGTCAAGGAAATATTGGAGAAAAGTCAATCAAAGTATAAAGCTCGGCATGACAAGCACAGGGTTGATCACCAGTTTCAGGTTGGAGACCGGGTATGGCTTCGCATCAGCAAGGAGAGATTGAAGGGTGAAGGAAAGAAAATCAACCCCATTCATTATGGACCTTTCACTATCTTGGAGAAAAGTGGAACCAATGCTTTTTGTCTGGATCTTCCACCTTACATGCATATTTACTCAGTTGTGAACGTTGAGAACTTGAAACTTTTTTAGCCTCTCATGATCATGGATCAAGATGAGGAAGTTTCAATACCTTTAGTTGATGAGTTTGCACCTGAGTACTTGGATGAGTTACAGGAAGATATCATCTTAGACAGGAGGATGAGGACTTCACACACGGGTGTTGTTGATTATCTTCCAGTAGGCTTGAAAGGCACACATCCAAGCAAGGCAAAGTGGATAGAGAATGACAAAGTGAGGGGACTCTTCCCTCACTTACTTGTTGATTGATGAAATATTTTGGTGGTCCAAAAAGCTCTCAGTGGGAATGTGTGATCCAAAAAGGATCCAGATAAGGCTAAGAACAACTCAGAACTCTAAGAGGCAATTCAGGACGCTCATAATAGCTTCAGCAGGTAGAGAAAGGGCAAAAATTCAAAATTTTAAAAAATCAGTGAAAATAGCATGATCAGGAAGAGCATGTCGCGATATTTCTAACGGTGCAAATGGCTCGTCAAACAGAGTTACGGATTGAAAGATATTTGCGGTCAAAGTTTGGTCAACCTAGCCCAGTCAGCAGGGGATGGGTCAACATCTGTACTGATGATGTCAGCATCCATACAGTACACGTGGCAGGAGAAGGAAGGTGACATATGGCATGCTGATGTCAGCATGATGAAGGGGCAGCACCAGACACTGCCATGTGTCACCCAGTTTTGGCATTTTCGAACCAATCCGTGGACCAATCAGATCGTGCTACGTGGAAGTCCGTACAGTGCGTATGACTGACGTGGAACGCTGACATGGCTTGTTGACTTGGCAGGTAGAAGCATGGACCAGTGAGAGGTTGCCACATGGCCCAATCATAAGTTGCCACGTGACAGGCGAGAAATGACCAAGGACAGCTCGTGAACAAAAATTTAGAAAAAAATGGTTGGTGGGTCCACCAAATCTAGTGGACCACGCCGACCCTAGCCACAGTTATATTGTTTGGATACGATTATGGATATACCACTAAACTTGGTGGAACGGTCACATATATAACAAATACAAAACCAAAAGGGGAGTCTGCAATGTTTGACCTCGAGATCTCCTCCCACAACAACGCCTTAACATATCTGCCCTAACCAATAGGCCGTAGATTCCACATTGTAAACAATGCCTAAATCATTTCTTAAATGATGCATCTGCCCAGCCACAGGGGGAGGCACGCGGAGAATACGACCATCCAACCACGCATTTCTATGAAAGTATACTCATAATTACAGGTTGCAGGGGGCATGAAAACCGAGACAAAATTCTTCTTGGACCTCGGAGTGCCAGAGTCAGATCGAGATGTGGAGACAGTCATTTTTAGGTAATTCGACACCACGAATTCAGTGATGTTGTCTGTTTTCTGATCTGAGCATTATTTTTGCAGCTTGATTTCGGAATGAGATATACCAAATACAATCTTTAGAAAATAAAATCTGAAGAATAAACATCAAGTTAACAATCATACTTAAACCTGTGACAAAGTTTATGTATTTGCAAATATACAAAAAGAATAAATCTTCCTTCACCTCATCCTACCCTAATCCAAAAAACTATTAAACGCGTAGCATGTGTTGATAGGTGCACTTACAATCAAAACCAAAAGAAAAAGAATCATGGGCATGTATGAGACGGTCAAATGGGACGGAAAAGGAATTTTTTAAAAGAATGGAATCGTTTTTTTTAATATCTAAGAGAATTGGTAGATGTGTTTCTTGTTAAACGCGTGGCATGTGTTGATAGGTGCATTTACAATCAAAACCAAAAGAAAAAGAATCATGGGCATGTATGAGACGGTCAAATGCAAAGGAAAAGGAATTTTTTAAAAGAATGGAATCGTTTTTTTTAATATCTAAGAGAATTGGTAGATGTGTTTCTTGTTAAACGAGTGGCATGTGTTGATAGGTGCACTTACAATCAAAACCAAAAGAAAAAGGGGCCTAATGGTTAAGAACATGTGTTTCCTTTTAAGAGGCCACATGTTCAAATCTATAGGAGGTAGGGTATGTATATCTTAGTAAACTTTACCAGTCAAATCGCTGGGTGGAAGGGGGTCCCTTGTTCCACAAACAAGGGGGTCCCATACACCAATTTGGTGTGCTGGCTTGGTGGTGACCTTACAAATAGATTATTATTATTATTATTAAACAGTCAAATACGAAAAAAAAGAATTTTTTTAAAAGAATGAAATCGTTTTTTTTAATATCTAAAAGCATTGGTAGATGCGTTTCTTGTTACCCAGGTAAGAGAATTGGTAATATGTTTCGATCTATATCAATGCATTGTTTCCAGTCTTTCTGTGCAGAGCCCAGCGGAGCGCAAGAGAAGTGGAGTTAGTTCTCCATATCCACCCAAGTGACTGAGTTGAGCAGCAGGTAATGCATTTTGTACTGTTCCAGTTAATGTAATGCGTTGCCACTAATGGCCTTCTTCAGTGTTAATTTTATTCTAATATTCCTGAACGACTTTTCTTCCTTCCTTTCTCGTTATTATTTTTAGCGATAAGAAATTGTTTTTTGAGGGCTAGGCGAGGGAAGAATTTAATCTTTATCTGCTAAAGCGTCAATTTTGTGTAATCCCAGCTCCCCATTCCATTAGCCATGGACACATGAATTTGTATTTCAGAGCTACCGTGTTAGATCTTTGCCGATGTACCTCCTCTTGTGTACTTTCATATTTTTATTTTCAAGTAATGTTAACTAAAGTTTAAATATCTTCTACATTCTTCAGTTTGAACTATGGGGACGAGCAGTAGCTACTATGCCTCTCCATATTACGGCAATAGCGAGGGAGGAAAAAAGTGGGATGATGGGACATTTACTAGTGTCAAAAAAATTACTATGACTGCAGATGATGATACATTATTCTCGGTTCAATTGCATTATGGTTTGGATGGCCGTGATCCAAGTGTTCGTGGGAAATATTTAGGAGGGATTGTACACGGACGAGTCAAGACCACGAGCGCGACCACGACAAAAGAGGTAAGTCACAAGTATAGGTAAAGTGAGAATTCAATGTTGTATATGTTATATTCTAATGTAAAATATTTTTATTTTTATATTTAATGGTGTATATATCAACATATACGTATACGGCATTAAATTAAATTCTTTGTTACATGGTGTATATTAACTGGCAGCCTGCATGCATCCATCCTCTCGTCTCGTCATTCGAAACTAAATGAATTGGATATCAGCAACTTTCTCGTTGATGCATTGCAAACCTATAAGAAATATGAAATTGTGGTTTTTCTTGATTTCTGTGATGCATTGCAAACCAATCAGTAATATGAAATTGTGGTTTTTTTTTTCTAATTTCTGTGGATGTGAATGCAGTTTGATCTGTGTCCACGTGAATGCCTCACTAAAATGACTGGATATAAGGGTCTGTACGGCGATGAGTGTAATACGGCGTGGAATGTAATTAAGTCGTTGACTTTTTATACCGATCAAGGAAGGATATTCTCCTGCGGGCCAAAGGGAAAAGATTCAGATAATTTTGAGACTACTGTGGATGGCCAGATTGTGGGGTTTTTTGGAAGTGCGAGTGACAATCTCTTGGACTCAATTGGCGTCTATATGCTGTTAGACTGATGGCCAAATTAAAAATATAATTTAATGTTTCTTAATAGTAATTAAAAGTCTATAGCTAAATACTTTTACTAAATAATAAAAATACTCCAGACATTACTTTTTATGCTTATTAACCTTAGCAAGTATATTTTATGTTTAAATGTTCTCCGTTAAGGTGATCTATATCATGGTTAACCTTAGCAAGTATACTTTATTAACCTTAGCAAGTAAATTGTTTGGAAGACAACATGGCAGACGAAGAAACAACATCAAATGTGGAAGAAGAGATAAATTTTGGGTTCCCTATTTTGGATAGGGAGAGGACAATTCAAATGAAAAATATTCCACCATCATCATTACCAAATTTTCTTGCAATGGTAACTGAAGATCCCCATACATTTGTTTTTGAATTTGATGTATTTTGTCATAGTTATGATTATTCTAATGATGTACAAAAGCTCAAATTGTTTCTTGTTATTATTAAATATGCATCTTTGAGGTGGTTTATGGGATTAGGAGGTAACACCATTAAAACTTGGGATTCTTCCGATTATTTTTGTACGAGGAGTTTTGGATAAATGAATAGATTTACTTAACCTCATGGGCCATGGGGATGTGTCTTAATTAACTTATCATGAAATTTGTGATATGTGTTAGTGATACTCTTGAGGTAAGCTAATTCTGGTAAGGGACTCGAAGATGTTATTTCTAAAGTCAATGAATCAACAACATGAGGAGTAATTGGGGTTGAACCTGGAAATTTATTAGATATCATGTTAGAATTCATATTCTTAGCTCTCTTAGCTAACAATTGAATATATTACAAACTAAAAAGAAGCAAGATGATGAGAGTGCAAATTTAGCTAGTTTTTGTTCCAAATGTAGAAAGAAATATACATTAGGAGATTGTCATCTTAACAATATTTAAGTTTGTGCTATTTGTGCAGAAAATCATACAACAAACAATTGTCCTTTATTATCAGAACTCAAAGTGCTATATCAAGGAAATAGTGAAGGAAGATAACATATTTTTTCATGGCACAAAAATGAGCATGGCATCATCAGCCATCGGGTATGGAACACGATCCTACACAAAAATATGCTTCATATTATGTTAATCAACAATATTCCCCTCAAAATTGGTTTCCACCAATTCCTTGGCAAGCATGGCCTCCTCAACAAGTTCAAAACCAACCTTGGAAACAAGGATGGCTAGGGATTACTTATGGAAACATGTCAGCTCTTCCCTATTCTTCACAACAATATCAATATCCCCCACAAATCCAACAACAACAATATCCTCCATAAATCCAACAACAAAAATGTCCTTCACAACCTCAACAACAAGAATTGAATTTACCAAGAAAGAAACCCCATCAAAGGCCAACTCAAATACTTGCTTGACCCATTCCAAATCCAAACAATAAGGTATCTTATCCTTCTTACAATACAGAGTTACAAACCTTTCCAACATATATGAGTACCCCTATTGATTTACAAGATATCCATTTACGATTAGGGGAAGTAGTTAATAAAAAATTTCCAATCAATATTGAAGAGGAAAATGAGGAGGAAACTCTTAATAAATCAAAGAATAATGATAGTCCCACTCCAATAATGCAAACTTCTTCTCCATAAATAGATCCATCACAATCATGTAAATCACCTCTCTATCCAGAGAGGTTAACATTGGAAAAACCTATAATTTAGCTAGAAATTGATTTATTAGCAGAACTGAAGAACGTTTGTGTTAAAATTCACTTATTTCAACTATTAAAGATGTTCCAATTTATGAAAAAGTTGTTAGGAAATTATGTTTAAGAATACTAGGAAGAAATAAAAAGGATCCACAAATTGTTCACATCAATAGCAAATTAGAAAATTTGATGGCAGGTAAAAATTTAATCGCAAAATATGTTGATGCTTGTTGGAGATACTTCACACACACCTAAGATTTATTTTTCCAAAGTTTTCCCTATGTTTATTAGTCATTATTCAGTCTCGTATAGTTTAAGGAGAATATTATTTTTCCTACATTCTAGGAGAATATTCTATTCAGTTCACACTTCAGTTTGATCAGTTGAGTGGAGTCTTAATGCCACATTGGCTTCATCACCATGAAACATTGGGATCATCACCTACTAATGCACATTGTCCTTGGGATTATCACTAGAATAGTGCATTACTCATGATTCCCTGATCTCCTCCTCACTTCACTCTGTTTCAGTCAATTAAATAAAGTTTGGGAGACTAGTTAACTTAGATTAGGTGGTAGTTAACTCCTGTAGTTGATGATGTGTGTCCAGATCACTGTAGAACACCACTATGACACATTGGATTCTCCTCCAATGCAGATTACTTGAGCTATACAAAGTATATCATGTTTAAATTATCATTCATTCATTTGGTTAATGCAAAAATCTTTGATTATCACTCTCTCATTTCTCTACAAACTATGTATGTATTTTTGCTAGATAGATCTTATCTATGTAGGTTCATCCACATTTACATGGTATATGAGAAAACAGGTTGCTAGGAAAAAGACACACCATAATCTTTTTGCAGGTACCAAAGATTGAAGACAACGTGAAAAATATAATTTTCAAAAGAATTCATTCTTACACTGTACAATTTATTTGTATGGAAGGACAAGATGATAATGCATCTTCGAAGGAGAGGATTATACAGGTTAACCATGAACACAAATACCAAACCCACATCATCCATAGAACAATCCAAGTATCTGAATAAGATGGATGAAGTGTTTGGAACTATTTGTAGTCTCATTTCTCCTGAGCTCCTCTTTCACATATCCTCATGTAAAACCCCCAATGAAGTTTGGACCACCATGGAAGGAGTTTTTAGAAAAGAGGACAAGATTAGGGGACATATACTCGAGGTTGAATTTCTCACTTTGGATCCAAAACCCTTCAAAAATATCCAAGATTTTTTTACCAAATATAAATATTTCTTCTCCGAACTCAAGGCTTGCGGGGTTGATAAATCTAAGGAGGAGAAAAAAATGGTTCTTACCATTGTTTCCAAACCTGGTCCAGAATACTCAGTGTTTGTATCCGCATTTCATTAAGTTAGTCTTTCCTCTGGAGCCATTTGGAAGATTCCCTCTCTTGAGGTCTTTATTGAGTCTCTGACGCAAGAGCAAAAGAAGCTCATCAACATGTGAAAAATCAAAGGCCCAAAGGCGCATGCACTTGCTTTGCAAGATGGTAGCAATCACCAAAATCAAAAATTTAAAAACCAAGACAAAAGGAAGGCATATGAAAATCCAGATAAGGAAGGGTACTCAAAACACTTCAATGATTCCTCAGCATCCAAAAGTGGAAAGGGAAGAAAATGGGATAAACTCACTTACTGCATAAAGGATTCCATTCAAAATCCACATGTATGTAGAAATAGATAAATCAAATGGCCCAAATACTTCAACAAAACAACATTGGAGATCGCATCCCTGAGGGTGCCAAGAATAAGAAGCTAGAAGATCAAAATCTTAAGGAAGGTAATTCCATCCATGCTTTGATTGCCATCAACTCCTCTCCCAATGCTTGGATTGTAGATTTAGGAGAATCACACAAGATGGAAACCATAAAATAAGTCTACTCTTCATTAGATGCATGAGAAGGCCCTCCTATTCTATTGGGGGACAACTCTCCAATCAAGATCATTGGCAAAGGGAGAATTGAAATCACAAATGAAATATTTGAGAATGTGCTACATGTTACCAAACTCTCCATCAATCTTCTCTCCATGTATCAGATGACAAACTCCTGCACCTAGAAGAGAGTAGTATTTACACCTGATGTTGTGGATATCTATGACATGCAAACCAATTCCAAGGTTTCTACTGGTGAGGTAAATCATCAATCAAGGCTCTACATTGAAAGAACCAATCTGGTTCTTACGACATACATCCAAATGGAATGAATAATTGTAATCCATACTGGAAAATAAATATATTGAATAACAATGTATATAATGAGATAAAATAGATAATAGATTACTACAATGATCCTCGTGGAGATATACATATAGGCATTGAATGGCCACGAGGGGAAAAGGTATGTCTCTTTCCCTTTCATTAATTAACTATTAATTATTATTGTTGTTTAATAATATTATTATTATATAAAATTTATATNTTTATGCGTGGGATCAGAGGGACATAATATTATTATTATATAAAATTTATATATTGTATATTACATTGCCTTCCCCTTAAAATTGCTTTGTCCTCAAAGCATAATTACTGAAAGGATTCCCTTTAGCTCTCATTCTGGCTTGCAATGTACTCTCAAGATTTTTTGTGCTTGTAGATACGACACTAGATGAAACAAGATGATACGATTTATCAAGTCCCAAATAAAATTGTTACATCGAGTGTGAATCGATCCACCCCAAGTTGATCTTTATTGGAGATTTTTGTTGATCAACTATTTTGATGGAACTTTCGACTTTCGACTTCCACACAAGTTGTCGATTTTGTCTCTCTTTTTTGTTTCTTAGCATTTTCTCCAACCCAACTTGAAATTGTAAATTTCTGGTGTGTTGTTGATAATGAATTAGTTGGTTCTCTAATTCTTTTATTTTCACATCCCAATGTATGTCACCTTGATTTTCTACTAAAGTAAATTTTTTTTTACAATATGGACAAGGGAGAGTTCCATTCATAAGGCCCCTTTCATACTCTTCCTCTTTTGAGCAATAAGGACAATTTGCCAAAAAAAAATTCTTTGTAGATGTCATAGTTCACTTCTTATTTTTTTAATAAATGATAATGTATGGATTTCAAGAGCCCACTTTTAAAACAATGCACTTTTCACTTTTTTTTCTTTTTTTCCTTTTTTTCTTTTTTTTAAATCCTTTAACTTTCCTCCTTGTCTTTTTGTGGATATATCTAAATCCACAATATTTGATAGGATACCCTCTCTTCTTAATTTTCCATGGGCCAATGGTTTACTAAAACCATGGGCTTGTAAACTACAAACAGTAAAATTAAAATTTACTCTTCCTTCTTCTTTGGATCTTTTTCTTTTAAACTATCTTTTCTTTTTTTATTCTTTCTTTTTCTTTCTTTCTTTTTTCTTCTCCCTTTTTTTCCCTTCTTCTTGATATATCGTAATAACTTATAATTTATTGCAACTGAAAGATTATTTCTTCAATGGAAATTTTTTATGATGATTTTTTTTAATGGAAAAATTCCCTCACGTGGTCAAAGACCTGGATAAATTAGAGAAACTCTGATTTTTTTTTTGGATGAGGCTACAAGCCTATATGGCCAATGGTTAGGATCAACAAACAAAGCTCTGATACCAATGCAAAGAACCAATCTAGTTCTTACGATGAACGTCCATCATAAATGGAATGAATAATTGTAATCCATACTGGACAATAAATAATATATTGAATAAGAATGTATCTAATGAGATAAAATAGATAATAGATTATTACAATGATCCTCGTGGCGATATACATATAGGCATTGAATGACCATGATCCAGGTGGATATCGGTGGCCACCCACCTTTTCCAAATGGCTCAAAACAGTTTTCTGGCCATTTTGGCAATTTACTATTTTTA
>SNQJ01S0006209.1:169211-204417 GCA_010110895.2 Picea sitchensis
TTTCACTCTGTATTTTTACAGTCTCTGTACATTTATTTCATTAATAGAAATCGTGTATTACTGTATCTCTATGTTTATGGTTGCATCTCTGATATATTTCTGTTATATTACTGGATATACGCGATATATCTGTGCATTTCTTTATTATATCTCCGCTCTCATTTCGTGCCGAAAATAATCCAGATCAGACCACGAGGTGAAAAGGCACATCTCTTTCCCTTTCATTAATTAACTATTAATTATTATTGTTGTTTAATATTATTATTATTATTATATAATATTTATATATTTTATATTACACTACACATTTTTTGAATTTATTGAACTAGATTCTGCATTACTGCTTACCCATGATGATGAAAGCAGTAGGATATGGCACGAAAGGTTCAGGCATTTAAATTTCAGATATATGTAACAACTTAGCAAGAAGGGAATGGTTGATAGTCTACCTAACATCCACTTCTCCAAAGGAATTTGTGAGGGATGTGTTCTTGGAAAACACCCTCAAGAGAAATTTGACAAAGGAAAGACTCAAAAGGCTTCCTTTCCTTTGGATCTGATCCATAGTGACCTCGTGGGACCTTTTCCACATCCATCAATCAATAAAACAAGGTACATGATCATTTTTTTTGATGATTTCTCATGCTTCACATGGAATTTCTTTCTCAAGAAAAAATCTGAGGTCTTTCAACACCTCAAATATTTCAAAGCCCTTGTTGAGACACATCCAGGAAAAAAGATTAAGTCCTCCAAACAGATAATGGGGGGGAGTATGTCAACCATGAGATACACAATCTTTGTCTTGAGGCTGGAATTCAGTTGTAGCACACAGTTCCTTATACTCCGCAACAAAATATAGTGGCTGAGCAAAAAAATAGATCCTTGAAAGAGGTGGCATCATGCACGCTGCATTCAAAGTCACTTTCACAGAGATTATGGGCTTGTTGACGATTAAAATCGCAATGAAGTTTTGCCTGCAAAGTGTTTCTAAGGCCTATTATTATAAAAACTAAATAATAGTAGTAGGTGGGACCCCTTGTACATTGGAGATTAGATCTGGTTCATATTTGATGGTTGTGATGATGTTCGACACTGCTTACATGGTTGATGAGATCTTGTTTTTATTGGCTATGGATTGGGCTTATGAAGTATTGGTTTTTATGTTACTATGGACTATGATATTCATTGATACCATTGCTACCTATTCTTGCGACACCTGCACAACAAACATGTTAGTAACAATACATAAAAGGCAGTTGGAAAAGGGAAAAACACTATAACAAATGCAAAAGGAAAAGGGATCTAACTCTGCAAATATACTATACTACATGCATGAAAGATTAAAATGATTATGGTTAAATCCTAGCTAGCAAGTTAATGGTTATGCGATTTGATTGAGTTATATGGAACGTGGTTGATTTATGTTATGGCATAAGTTAGAAATGTGATATGGTCCCGCTATTGGATTTTAATGGGTGATGGTTTCGATGCATGGTTTGATTAATTGTGTTAATGGAAATCTTGTTGGCATGTACTAAGGAATTAATGGACTATGAATGGAGGAAAAGTGCATTTACTGCACATCACCCTTACTCCATCGTTGGCCGCCACCCTAATCAGGATATTGTTCAACTTTGTTGTTGTGGTTATGCTCTGATTTCCTAGAAGAGAGGAACCCCTCGGCCAACTCGCATTTAAAGTGCTTAGATTACAAGTATGTCTTTTTTTGGCCATCCATGAGTCTGCTCTGTTATGAAATGGATATTGGCTCGAATGTATGGGTTGTGATTTCCTTAAGTATTGCAACTGTGTAAAATTGTGATTTTTGGAATGAACTGTTGGTGGTTTTCTCTGTGATAATGTTTGAAGTTACAGTGTATTGGGTCATCCTGAGTGTTAGTAGCCATAAGGGCTCTTTGTCGTCCTTATTGGTTTAGTTGGAGGGTTTTGTTTGGTCTTAAGTGGCTAGTTGTCTTCACTCATTTCGTATCACCTTACCCAGTCTTTGTTATATATATATATATATATATATATATATATATATATATATATATATATATAATTAACAAAAAATTGCATCCATTTTTGGCATTTTAGGGCACATGGTTTTAAAACCATAATTGGCAAAAAAAAAATTGCATCCATTTTTGGCATTTTTCAGGCACATGGTTTTCGTCGATGGTTTTCTAGTTTTGGTTAAGGAACTAGGGTTGTTGACTGATATAGGTCAATGGATTAGGGGTTTGGATGTCGTGGGATCCTACATATATCGTATTCTAAATAATGAAGGAGGATGATGAATAAAGAATTAGAGGTGTGTCTCTAAACAACTTGTTGGTTTTCCCAATTTGGGTTTCTAAGGTAAAATATTTGTGTAATGTGTGTGTGTGTGTGCCATTGTACCTTTTATGTTTTTATTAAGAATTTGTTTCCAGTAATTAATTTTACAAGGTTAAAATCTGCATTTTGTATCAAAGAAATTATTTTCTTAAGGGGGATGCCTTTCTGGTCAATGGTTTGGATTGAGTTTGTGATAAACCTTGTTACAGTGGGAGTTCTATGATATTGATTCTTCAAGTGAAAAGAAATGGCGATCAGTTCGAAAATAGAGATCGCGAAATTTAATGGAAAACGTATTGAGGCATGGAAGCTCAATATGGAATATATATTGGTGGAAAAAGATCAGTGGATCATTGTGGGTCCAGGTACTCCACCTAAATAAACATTAGTAGAATATTGGGAATGGTTGGATCGAAAGAGAAAAATATGGTTGTGTCTCTTAGATTTAGTATTAATATATGTGTCATGGGAAGCTACAACCAAGGATTTATGGAATAATTTAGGGGCTTTGTATCTCTATAAGTCTCTGGCATCAGTGGAATTTTTGAGCAGGTATATGTCAAAACTAGGGAAGGAGCATTGGACAACAATAAAGAGGGTTTTCAAGTATTTGTGTAGAACTACTAGTTATGGATTGTGCTACCAAGGAAGACCAAGATTAGACAGAGTGTTGGACATACATGGGTTTGTTGATGTAGACTGGGCTAGAGATATAGATTGCAGAATATCTATAAGCATGTATGTGTTTAACCTATTTGGAGGAGAAATCAGTTGGAAGAGAAAAATACAATTTGTAGTGGCACTCTCAACTACAAAATATGAATACATGGTAGCCACTCATGCAAGAATGGAAGTAGTATGATTACAAAGATTGTGTTTAGGTATTGGGTTGGTACAACAAGATATAAGGATAGCTTGTGATAGTTAGAGTGCAATATTACTGGAAAAGAACCCAACTTATCATTCAAATACAAAGCATATTGATGTTCAATATCACTTTGTGAGAGACATGGTTGAATACTGGAAAGTGTTGTTGATGAAGGTCGAGACTTTGTAGAGTTTTTCAGATTCATTAACAATATTTGTGAGCATTGAGAAGTTCTTTTGGTGTAGAGGATCTATGGGAATTTTAGTTCTTATATTGTTGACTATGTAATCCTATAACCCCTTGTATGCAAAGAAAAAGACAAGTGGGAGAATGTTGAGTATGTACCTATGTAGAGCTCTGTGGTATTTTAGAACCATATGTCACTCGGAGTCTTTAATACCCAGTTCGATGCACAAGGTATGGGAATTATTTGCGAACTCCAACAATGTTTGGCCCCTCTCTTGCCACAGTGTGGTCCATCTCATGTATTGGTCATCATAGTTACCAACATGGTAATTTTGTCCCTTGACCGCATCCACAAAAAAATCACAAGTGGGCTCGACCCCATATATTCTAGAATCACATGTGGAACTTTTCTCCTAGTAGGTTTCCCACCAATGTTTGACATGGGGGAGAGACTTAAGGAGTGTGAAGGTGATATTTTCCCTATCATAAAAATTGTGAACAAACAAATAACCTTCTAGCAGATTTAACCATTTTTCTAGGGCATCCACATCTATCTAACCTTCAAATACGGGAATATAAAAATTTACTTGTACCTTGAAAGGAGAGGTGCTTCAAAAGTGGTCGCTTGATGAAGAAGTTCCTTCTATTACTGGTAGGTGTTGAAGGATGTGGAAAAAATTCTCCATCATTTCATCCCTCTGTTGCATGAGAGCTTGCTCAAGCAACAGATTGATAGAATATTCTACTCCGTCATTTTTATTTTCTTTCACCATGGAGGGTTTATTGGCTATGAAAGAACAATTTTCCTCTAGAGAGACAAGCTCGAGACCCAACTTGCTATACTCGGACCTCGTCAGGGAAATTCCTTAAAAAATGATCAAGAGCAGCTTGCTCGATACCACTGATCCATATTATTTTCGACATGAAATGAGAGTGGAGATATAACAAAAAAATATACAGAGATATTTCAAGAGAGCCAATCATATAATATAGATATATCGAATACATAACAAGAGGCACAAATGTACAATAATACACAATTTCTATTAATGAGCGAAATGCAATAAACTGTAGAAATACAGAGTGAAAGACTCGATAGAATGGTCGCATATTATCTCTGAGAAGAGATGTGACAGATACTCAAATTCAAAATAAGATGATGATTTTTACAATGAGTCTCCAAAAGGATTTTTAACATAAAGAAAATCCAAAACCCTAACCCCAGAAGATGAAAAGCCAATTGTTTTGTGGACCCTGTTTTGGGTAGTTTGGTGTATCAACTTCCCGGGGGCGTAACGTTGGCATACGATATCCATTTGGGGTGAATGATAGATCGTTGGAAAGGTATAAAGGAGGATATTCATTTTTGGGGCCAATCAAATCCTTTATTTCTTATTGAGGTGCCTGATCACAAAAAAACGTCATTTAGGCCCTCAAAATGGCCCTGGAAGTTTAGGAACAGAAAAACTGCTAAAAATAGTAAGTTTCCAACAAACTATTTTGAGCCAGTTGGAATAGGTGGATGGTCATTGATATCCACCTATATCAATAAAATAGGATTTATTTTCTTCATTGGATACTACAAATGATCTAAATATGCATATATTGTGCATAACATTTCACAAGTACACACTAACTCCAAGTTGATGATTAAATGAAAAAAAAATTATATTTATTTCCTTTGTAACAAAAGTAATATATATAAATTAAGACTACAAATTTCCCAATTATTTTTAGCATTTCCATGACAACGACAAAAAAAATGACAAATTAGTGTTCCATTGCTTATGGGGTGTTGGTTCACTATTGAGATTTATGGAGAGTTGAGCCATCATCAAGGTTCCATTCTTGTTGTGGTCAGCCCTACCCACATAACTTGACCTGATATTTAAGCCAAAGGATGCCATTAAAAAAAAAATTAATGATTTATTTTTGTTCAATATGTGTTATGCAACTTTAAAATTTATCTTCAATCAACAATTGTGGTGTGCAAATTTCAATTTCACTCTAAGATTTACAAGTTAAACATTAATTTCTTGAATTACAAATCAAACCAATCAAAACATGATATTGTTACATGAAAACGTAAGTATGGACTTTAGGCATGTAATCGTAACCTGCAACTACAACACTTCTAGTTTTAGTAGGTTATGATTCAAGTTTGATTATGCATTAATTGCAAATCGAATTGCAAGTTATTGTTTTGAGTCAATTCAATATTTATTTTATTTTCTAAACTACTATAACCCTTTTTTTACTTGAGTAGAATATAATATTTTAAGTGTTTGAATTATAAATAATTTAGGCTTGCTTTACTTCATTGGATACTACAAATGACCTAAATATGCATATATTG
The DNA here is from genome assembly GCA_010110895.2 of Picea sitchensis. NCBI lineage: Eukaryota > Viridiplantae > Streptophyta > Pinopsida > Pinales > Pinaceae > Picea > Picea sitchensis. Next base: position 174,962 of record SNQJ01S0006209.1, read on the forward strand.
TGCATAGAATTTCACAAGTACACACTAACTCTGAGTTGATGATTAAATTAAACAAATTTTATATCTATTTCCTTTGTATCAAAAGGAATATATACAAATTAATTGTCATTTTTGGTGTCATTGTCAAAGAATTGGGAAATTTATAGTGTTAATTTAGAAAGAATATATGAATAGATATAGAAAAGTAGATACATATGAATAGAGATGGTAAGACACATTAAGACATAATTTTACACAAAAAAATAAAAAAAAATGTTGTAAGTATCTGTTTCACCACCCTTAAATCATGTTAATTTAGGATGCATGAATAGACCTACAGATCCTAGAGGAATATTTCTTCGTGGTACAGAAATAATTATTCCATCCACTCCACCTCGTGGTGTAGTAAGATCCACTTCATATGCTAACCCATTGGCAGGTAGATAAGGAAGAGGAGGACAACCAAGTAGAATATTGGGACCTCAAGTGAAAGGAAAAAATGAAAAAGAAAATTCAAAAGGATAAGCTCCTAAATTAAGTGAAACTGTGGAAGTTGTATTATTTCCAGTTGATCCTCTATAAGAAGGATTAATCAGTGGATAAATAGAAGAAATAGAATTACTAGTTGAAGCAAATCCAATAGAAGGACCAAAACACCCCATTCGATCTATGAGATATGAAATTATTTGGAAGACAACATGGCAGACGAAGAAGCAACATCAAATATCAAAGAAGAGATAACTTTTGGGTTCTCTATTTTAGATCCTTAGATGACAATTGAAATCAAAAATATTCCACCATCCTCATTACCAAATTTTCATGGAATGGTAACTGAAGATCTTGATACATTTATCTTTGAATTTGATGTACTTTGTCATAGTTATGATTATTCTGATGACGGAAAAAAACTCAAATTGTTTCTTGCTACTCTTAAGTATGCATCTTTGAGCTGGTTTATGGGATTTAGAGGTAATACCACTAAAACTTGCGATGATATGTGTAAATGTTTTCTTAAACAATATCAAGAGTATCGTAAATCTAGATCTTTACATGAAGAGATTTTTAATATGACACAAAGAGAAGAGGAAAGCTTAGAATGTAGTGTTGAAATATTTCAATATAATATTCAAAGTTCCAAGAAGAATAAATTGGACCCAAATATTCTTCTGATTATTTTTGTACAAGGATTTAGGGATAAATGAATATATTTACTTAACCACATGGGCCATGGGGATGTGTCTCAATTAAATTATCAAAAAATTTGTGATATGTGTTAGTGCTGCTCTTGGGGTAAAGCTAAATCTGGTAAGGGACCCATAGATGTTATTTCTAAAGTGAATGAATAAGCAATAGGAGGAGTAATTGGGGTTGAACCTGTAAATTTATTAGATATATGTGTAATGTGTGTGTGTGCCATTGTATCTTTTCTGTTTTTATTAAGAATGTATTTGTAGTAATTAATTTTATAAGGTTAAAATCTGCATTTGGTATCAAAGAAATTATTGGCTTAAGGGGGATACCTTTGTGGTGAGGGGTTTGTCTTGAGTCTTTGATAAACCTTGTTACAGTGGGATCTCTAAAGTATTGATTCTTCAAGTGAAAATAAATGACAAGCAGTTCGAAAATAGAGATTGAGAAATTTAATGGGAAAATTTTTGAGCAATGGAAGCTTAAGATGGAAGATCTATTGGTGGAAAACATCACTAACTTTAAATCTATTAGTGGAAAATTGTAAGTATTTGTTTCACTAACTTTAAATCATGTTAATTTAGGATGCATGATTAGACCTAGAGATCCTAGAGGAATATTTCTTCGTGGTACAGGAAGAATTATTCCATCTGTCACACACCCAAGACAGAGATAAATTAAAAAAAAATAAAAAAATCCTCTTTACAGGAACAAATCCTCTCTCTCTACAGGTTCTAATTGAGACAGTAGGGAACCAACTCGGTCTTCTAGTCAAGGATCTCCAACTTCCAGATACAAACGACTCTCTAAGACCTTGATGGTCTCGTTCTGTAATCAAACACATAACCTTCTTACTACCTGGTGCAGGGCTAAGGGTACCTGTGACCTCTGTTTGTGCACTTTCGAAATGTATAATTTCAGGTGCTAGATCCTTTTCCATTAACCCCCTCCTCCATATGTCCTATTATGAAACTCTGCCCACACAAAAAAATCACTAGGTGTGAGATTCTCCTCCACGCGACCACCGATTGTGACCGCATGCCTATCAGAAGGCATTTCACGATTTCAGGACTTCTGCCTGTGAGGCACCCTGACTCCTCAAATTCCTAAAACCCCGAAATGGGCTAATGGTCCCTAGTTCCTCCCTTATCCTTCACACATATGAACCCTCGCTATGACCTGGGGCCAAACCTTTGAGTGCGTCGGGATTTCACGTTTCGCGACTTCCGGGTGTATTCACCTCCATTCTCCCAGGGTCTGAAATCCTGATGCTTCAGATCTGACGACCCAGATCCTTCCTCAATCTGATGGCTCAGATAAAATCATGATTTTTCCACTCGTGACTTCCGGGTAGTAGCTTCCTTCACACTCTCGACTCCCAAAATGCCGAAATTTCAGAGCGCCAAATCAACAGTTTATGCTCCTCCAGATTTGATGGCCATTATCTCTCCTTTGACCTTTCCCTCCTGCAAGTCAGTGAAATGATGAACCCTCACCATATGTCCCCTTTCGATGGAAGGTCCCAATGATTTCAGGACTTCATGACTCCCCTAGACAATCAATGGTCTAGATCTCTCCTTTGATCGACAATTATGATGAAGTCATGATTTCATGTATTTCGAGTTCTTATAATTCTACCCTTTGACTTCTTCTATGTGCGAGTCAGCGAAACGCTGATCGCTCGCCACACGTCCCTTCCGATGGATGGTCCTGATTATTTCACGAGTTCGTGTTTCGCGAGTTCTCATGACTCTCCCCTTTGACTTCTCCCGTATACGAGTCAGTGAAATACTAATCTTCTACCACTTGTCTCCCAAACGATGGACGGTCCCGATGATTTCGGGACTTTGCGAGTTCTTAAAGTCCACTCTCCTGTGCACTTTAAAATGGTTAAGGTGTGTGCACCTTACCTCTAGATCAACGGCTGTTGATCCAAGTGCTCAGATCCAATGGTCAAGATCTGATCTCCTCCTGCGTTCTCTTCTAATGGTCTGGACGTGAATTTCAATGACCCAAATCTTTCACAGTGCTCGATCCAACAGCCATTGTCCCTCCTCCTCCTGAGATTTCGCTTTCTTCCTTGACTTGGAAGATTTCAGATGTTCCGAAGGCCTCGGCCTTCGGTCTACCTCCTATGAGCCCTGATATAGGGGTCTCAACTTCCACCTTCCCTCCGGAGCTTACGAACTTGAAACAAGTTCACCTCTTGGACCTCATCTACGCTTCTAAAAAGAACTTATCTCTTTTGAGCTTGGTTCTTAGGGAATTTAGAATTCCCACATACTCTTGCGTTAATATTCTCACGTCAGATCAACGATCCATGACCTTCCTTGATCCAACGGTCCATATCACATTGTAACTTCGGGTTTCAGAAGTTTAGTCACCCCAACGTGCGAATATCCCGATGTGCGAATCCCCGATATTGCCAATCCGATGGTCAAGGAGGGTCCCGATAGATCCTTAGATCTACGACCCAGATCATGTCGCAACTTCAGGTTTCGAAAGTTTAGTTGTGCCAACATGTGAATCCCCGATCTCGCTAATCTGATGATCAAGGAGGGTCCCGATAGATCCTTAGATCTATGGTCCAGATCGCATCTTATTGCGACTTCGGGTTTCAGATTTCAGAGACTCCATCCCCTTCTTGATGATTAACAACATTCTTCGAACTTGTGAAGACTGAAGGAGTCGAGGTGTTAACGCCTACGCTCCTTCCTCAAATATAACAATGATGACAAAACTTGGATACTCCTGAAAGGATCTCATCCGTTAATCTTCCAAACGAAAGGATATTCCCTTTTGATACTTACATCTCGCTATCCTTTCTAAGATTCATCAGTTATGAAGGACTTAAGAGAATTTCTCTCTTTCTCCTGGACTTAACACTTGGAATAATTCTTCCGCGCACCCCTTACGTTCATTCCTCAACTCTAGAACTTAAGTATTTCTTGGTCTCTGTCTGCCTTGAAAAGAGGTTGTGCATACGTGCACTACCTCTCCTGAGCTTAATAAACTACGTCCTCCAAGGGACTCAGAACGACTAGGTGGGTCGACATGCATACATGAAACTTTACCTAAGTTCGACGACCTCATAGTTCGTGGCTCTATCTTAGGCCACCACAGGATGCAAGCATTTACGAGTACAACAACACGTCCAATTCATACAATTTACTACTTGCTAATTACACCATCAAGTAAATACAAAATGGTACAATATAAAACATTAAGAAAACATATCCATCCCTGCAATGTTTATAAGATATCCAACTTAATTCACAGTACCACTTAAATACACAAGATATGCAATTACTTATCTGTTACAGGTAGTAGCCAACTAACTGACTGTGGGTTTTTGTCCTTCCACCCGACCATAGGCTCATAGGAATTCATTCTTAGCACTCTGTCCACCCCCGTGCCAAGCCATGATATCACCAGGTAACTCTCGCAGTTCTCAAGGGTTCTTTCTCTGTTTCAACTTCTCCTCGGGTTCTATTCTCTGCAAATTTAAGAGATTCCTCTCTTTTATGGCTTCGACGGTTTTTATTAGATGCTCACTCAGCATCAAGCTCGTGGCCTTCTATTCATTATCCCCATGAGAGCTCCACGCATCTCCCTTACGAGCTTGCGCTCTTGTCCCCCCCGTCTCCTCTCTGGTTATCTGTGTGTATCTATCTTACCTTCCTTCTTTTGGAAGGTTCTCGACCCATCACATTCCTTCTGTCAGAAGGAAGCTCGAGTTTGTCGGTCTTTGTGGTACTTAGGGCTGACATTATACAGTTAGACCTCACTCCCATTCATGGGGGTGGTTGATAATTCAACCAGTGGTCCTTTATTCATTAACTAATTTCTCTCCTTGGGATCCAGAGAGGCTTATTATCTTAGCAAAGGAAGTTTGGGTCATTTGAGATAATTGACCCTCTCTACAATCTCATCACTCTTTCCTCTATTGATATCATGGCGAGTACTTTCAAGGCTTCAGCCCCCACAGTCAGTTATTGGCAACGCAAACAATAATACATTTACACTGTCCACATACCTTAGCATGGTAATCCTATGTTATGATTAATTACAAGTTGGGGGAAACATGGATGTTACACCATCCATTCCATCTCATGGTGTAGTAAGATCCACTTCATCTACTAAGTTAAAGTTTGGGGTGGGGTCTGGGTTGGGGCTTAGCCCTTACCCCCGTTCACATGTGTTTAAACCATGCGACCTTACCGCATGGTTTTGATTCATATTTTTCAAACGAATCCACCATGCATTGACATTTGTCACGTCCTCAACCACTTTTACAAACCGATCTACCCTATGCCCGACACTTGGCACATTGTTGGCCGTTGCAACAGGTGCCCATGATTCGTGCTAGGACGTGGCCATATGGCCCCCCATGCGTCCAACACCTTCGTGGTTTGGGGGCTAGGTTCACTAACAGTGTGACAAATTCATGTGAATTGTGGAATGTGCATGTGTGCTAGGTTTAGGCATGGGAAATGCCCAGGAGCTAGGTTAGACACACATGAGTGCATTTTGGTGAACCAGAGACAACAAGCTTGAAGGAGAAAAATGGAAGGAGGTCTACCTTCTTCATTGTTTGGCCAAATGAGGTGCTGAAAAATCCCAGGTAGGGGTTTTTGGATGTTCTGAATCCATTGGTATAGTTTTCAAAGGCATTTGGAGACTTCTATTGCAGGTTTTGCTACAAGGAAGTTTCAGAGAGCTCCAGGGAGCTTAGGGCCACCATTGAAGGAGGTCGTGCCCAGGGGAGCCAAATTCCATTTTCAGTGACTGAATAGTCATTCTTAACTAATTGATATTCTTTGAACTCATTGGAACAGGTTTCAAAGGCATTGGAGGAATTTTACAAGTGTTTTTTCCACAAGGAAGCTCAAAGAATCTCAAGGCCACCAATAGAAGAGGTCATGCCCAGATGAGCCATGGTATGTTTTCAGAGATATAATAGCTATTATTGGGGTTTTTATGTATTATGAACCCAATGGTACAATTAGTAAATCCATTGGAGTTGAGAAGCAGCTTGTAAAATAAATTTGACAAACTAATCCCAGAGAGCCTAGTCCATTGATGGAGGCTCAAGGAGATGTAGCCCAGTTGGGGGTGAACTCCTTTATCATGTTGTTTTTGTTGTGAGTTTTGTTGGTTATTATTTTCTGCAACTTATGTTGTTGTTGTATTCTTTAAAACAACATATTCAACCTTTTAAAAACCTCACACATAAACATCTAAAAGAAGCCTAAACTTGACACATAAATCCTCTTGCACATCTAAGACATTGAGCAAGGTCCTGAAGTTTATTTTAATGGAGTATAGGGTGCTTGCATAGCAAAACAAGTCAACCTTCTATTTTTAGATTAGGCTTCCATGTATATTTTGAACTGTCTCAATGAATGTGGTGGAAACTGTATTGGCTTTGAAGGGATGAGAGAGTGCACAATAGTGTGTGTACTTGGTCAGTCTATCAACAATTACCATGTTGACACTCTTTCATTCAGACTTCGGTAACCCTGTGATTAAATCCATGGAAACGTCCTCCCAACACTGACTTGGTATGGTTAATGTTTGTAAAAGACCTGGGGTCTTAATTGTTTCCACCTTATTTTGTTGGAAAACCAAACATTCTTCCACAAACCTTTGAACATCAGTTTTAAGGCCATCCCAAAAAAATTCTTTCTTGACCCTATGGTAGGTTTTCAAAAATCCTTAGTGACCTCCTAACAGAGAGGTGTGCAATTCCAATAGTACCTTTTGTTTGATTTGGGAGTTCTTACATAAATATAAGCGATCTTTGTATTGTCTGATGCACTAGAATCCTATTGCAACCTTTGAATGAGAGTCCACACATTTTTTTCATTCTTCCATTCATCCCTTGCTTCTATTATCCAATCGGTTTAGATGATCGAGATAGCATATAGAAAGGGCTCAACATCTTCATCCTTTCTTGACAGTGCATCTGCCACAACATTTTGCTTCCCTTTTTTATAGATGATTTCAAAATCATAACCCAATATCTTGGTCACCCATTTTTTTTCTTCTTCTAAAGATAGTCTTTGTTCCAAGAAGTATTTAAGACTATCATGATCTGTTTTGACCTTGAAGTGCCTACCTATTAGGTAAGGGCTCCATTTCTTCAATGCATGTAGTATTTCCATATTTCCTTCTCATAAATGGGTTTGTATAAGTCCTTTCCCTTGAGTGTCTGACTTTCAAAAGCAAGGGGCCTTCCTCCTTGCATTATAACAACACCGATGTCATTTCTCGATCCATCACATTCCATAATAAAGGTTTTTGTGAAGTTTGGTGTGGTCAAGACATGATATTTTCACATCACCTCTTTAACTTGTTCAAAATCTTGAGTTGCCATTGGAGTCCATGAAAATGAATCCTTCTTAGTTAATGTCGTTAAAGGTGTTGTTATTCTTCCATAGTTCCAAACAAACTTGTGGTAGTAACCTGTCAAACCCAAAAATCCTTTAACATTCTTGAATGTTTTGGGAATCGTCCAGTCCATCATGGCCTTAATATTGTTAGGGTATACCTTGACACCTTCATGAGATACAATATGATCCAAATACTCTACCTAATTCACCCCAAAAAAACATTTGTATGGTTTGGCATATAGTTGTTGCTCCTTTAGTAGTTGCATCACCTTGTCAATATGTTGCACATGATCCTCCCAAGACTTGCTATAGATTAGTATATCATCAAAGAATACTAACAAAACATTTCGAAGGAAGGGCTTGAAAATGGAATTCATCAACCCTTGGAATGTGGAAGGTGAATTTGTAAGGCCAAAAGGCATGACCAAAAATTCATAATGGCCTTCATGAGCTCATAATGTTGTTTTTGGGATATCTACTTCCTTCATTCTAATCCGATGATACCCTGAACGAAGATCCAACTTTGTGAAATAGATTGCTCCATGTAGTTCATCTAAAAATTCATCAATGATGGGAATGTGAAACTTATCTTTAATAGTGATCTTTTTGAGCTCTCTATAATCTGGACACATACGCCATGATCCATATTTATTGAGTACCATTACCACCAATGCAGAGTAATAATTTTGGATAGGTCTAATAATGCCAACCTCTAACATTCTTTAAGAAAATGCTCAATTTCACTCTTCTGGGCAATAAGGGTATCTGTAAGGCCTGATGTTAGGAGGAACACTCCCAGGAAATAGGTGAATAACATGATCATGATTTTGAGTGGGTGGAAGACCTTTGGGAATATCTTCAAATACTTTGGAATTCTTATGAATGATCCCTTGGAGATGTAGGGGAATACATGGCTTAGATGTTTGAACATCTAGTGAGCATAGTTGTGCAATTAAACCCTGATGCCCCTTTTTCAATAATTTTTTCACGCCATTAGAGATTATCACCTTACTGGGTTTCCCTGTGATACCCCTTAACTCAATTTATTTTCCTTCCAATGAAAATTTCATGAAACATTATTGAAAATTAAAATTCATTATTACCAATGATTGTAACCATTGGATTCCTAGTACAACATCAGCACCACCCATGGGTATATAAATCATTGGACTATTCATTACATATTCCCTCATAGAAAGTTTATCTTATTTCATTTTACTGAGCAATTGATAGTTCCTCCATCTGCAATCATTACTTGAAACTTTGGCGCTAGATATACAAAGAAATTGAGATCTTTGGCTAATTTATAGTGAATGAAATTATGAGTACTACCATAATCAATTAGTACTATTAGCTTTTTCTTTTTGATATATCCTTCGATCTTGAGGGTTTGAGGAGTTCTAATTCTAGCCAATGAATTACATGATATCATTGGAATCAACTCTTCAAAAGAAATCGCTTCTACATTTTCATCTTGAGATGGTTCTTGTTCTTGTTCTTGTTCTTCTTCCTCTTCACAATCTATGAAGAATAATTTATTCTCACCACACTTATGTCCCTTACTGTACTTGCTGTCACAATTAAAGCATAATCCTTTTGCTTTTATTTCCTCCAATTGTTGAGGTGTCAACCTTGTAGGTTGAGGTTTTTTAGAATATGGAACATTATTCTCTCAATAGATGTTAGGATTGGTCCCTCTAGTAGCCATAGCCATATTTTTACTTTCAACATTTCTTTCCACCCTGAATGCATTCTCCAATGATTTGGGTTCCCAAAGGTGAACCTCATTTTGAATGGTATCCTTTAAATCCCCTATGAATACATCAATTAGGTGCTCATATGGAATATCTGTTACCTTTATATTCAATCTTTGGAAGTTCTCAACGTGTTCTGCAACTAACACCTTTTGCTTGAGATTTATCAATTGGCTAAAGAACGTATTTCTCTTTGTATCCTCATAGTGTGCTATCATTTCTTCCTTGAACATTGTCCAAGTGATGAGTGATTTGCAAGAACAAATCCATTGATACCATACAAATTGATTGGGTTCTAAATATAAAGAAGCAATTTGTACCTTTTGTGTATGTGGCACATCGTGTAGATCAAAGAATTGCTCGATCCGAAGTATCCATGTGATTAGATCCTTTCCATCAAACTTTCTCATATCGATCTTAGGAAATTGGTTGGTCTTCAACCCAAAGTTGGAGTACTTTCTCCATTCTTGATTCATCTTCCTTTTGTCCTCATCATGAATTTCATGGGATACATTTTCACTTTCAGGTGTCTTGTCTACTAGAAATTTTTTCAATCCTTCCATGATTTCCCTTTTTAAACTCCCCATATTAGTATCCATTATTGCTTCCAACTTATCTTTAGTTGAATTCATCATCCCTTGTAGTTCATATTTTGTTACTGTCTTCTTTTGTAAATCATTTATGTCTCTGCACATTTCTTCACCTTCATCAAGAGTCCAAGTAGGATTTTCTGGAGGCTTAATTGGTGTAGAAATTTCCTTTTTGGTGGCATGTATGCTAAGTATCACTTTTAAACCTTGATTTCAAGGTGGTTCTGCTAGACGATATTTCTTCTATTGTATATCCAAAATTTTGGCCCTTTTGGGTATAAAAATTTATTTTTGTAGCTCTCTGATACATATTCTCTACAATGCCACAAGTTTGATCAAAATTGGATGTGCCAAGTGGAAGTTATGGTAACTTCCCCACACCTTGCTGAATTTTGTCCCTTCTAGGAGACTGTACTTGTAAAGCCTGCCAATATCACAATATATGATATTTTATTTTGAAACATGTACCCAAAATACTACAGAGTTTTCACTATCCCATGCAACGGTTCTCACTTAATTTGGATACTCACTGAAGAAGATATCATTTTTTTACTCAGAAGACCTATTTGAGACTAGTTAATAACACTAGTCAGATACCCTATCTTGAAAAGGGTGTATATAAAATAGTAGGATGAAAAAGAATATGAAAGTTTTATCAGAGATACCTTGATAAATTCTATGAATAACTTCCATATTTTAGGGTCTGAAATTGTACAAAAAAAATGTTATAGAGAAAATTACGAGATGACTAAATTCGTGGATTCCAAAACCCTATCTTACACAGGATATATCTCCAAAATTATAAGGCCTCAGGAGATGAAATTTTAACCCCACGTACCTTGATATGTCTACTAAATATTCTCCAAGGGATCCCTTTTGAAACTCTATAGAAAATAAGTTATAGATAAAATCCCAAGGTGTCTCAAATGTAACAGTGAAATCCCAAGATCTTGAGCTCTGATACCAAATGTTAGGAACCAAATACCAAGACATCATAGAAAAACCTTATAATAAGTACTCAACACCTTGGAAAAGATATAATTTAGGATAATAAGCCTATTCGAGGGGGAAACCTCCTTATACACCACATAGATTTCCAAATACAAGATGATTCCAAATGAGAAGGTCTCCTTGGTATATATAGGAGAATAGGAGGTACAATTACAACTAATGGACCTAAGCCAACATAAATAAAATAACATTAATAATGTAATATGCCCTAATTAAGGGATAATGTGCCACTATTTAGGTCTTAACAAATAGGTTGTTGGTTTTCCTGATTTGGGTTTCCAGGGTAAAATATTTGTCTAGTGTGTGTGTGCGCCATTGTATATTTATTTTTATTAAGAATATGTTTGCAATAATTAATTTTACATGGTTAAAATATACATTGGGTATTAGAGAAATTATTGGGTTAAGGGGTATGGATTTGTGGATAGGATTTTGGCTCAAGTCTATGATAAACCTTGTTACAATGGGAGCTCTATGGTATTGATTCTTTAGGTGAAAATAAATCGTGAGCAATTAAAAAATAGAGATCAAGAAATTTAATGGGAAAAGATTTGATCTATGTAAGCTCAAGATGGAAGATCTATTGGTGGACAAAGATCAATGGATCATTGTTTATCTAGGTAATCCACCTACTGGAACATCAACAGAAGGCTAAAAAAAATTGGATAAGAAGGAAACGAGCACAATATGGTTGTGTCTCTCAGAGTCAATATTACTGAATGTTTCATGGGAAGCTACATCCAAAGATTTATGGAATACGTTAGGGGATTTGTATTAGTCTAAGTCCATGGCATCAGTGGGATTTTAGGGCAGGTATATGTAAAAAAGAGGGAAGGATCATTGGAAAAGGGTAAAGAGGGTTTTCAGGTACAAAAGTAATATCTATTTCCTTTGTAACAAAAGTAATATATACAAATTAATTGTCATTTTTGGTGTCATTGTCAAGGAAATGATAAACAAAATTGGCAAATTTGTAGTGTTAATTTAGAAAGCGTATATGAATATATATAGAGAAATAGACACATATGAATAGATATGGTAAGACACATTAAGACACAATTTCGCACAAAAACAAAAACAAATTGTAAGTATCTGTTTCACTAACTTTAAATCATGTTAATTTAGGATGCATGAATAGACCTAGATATCCTAGAGGAATATTTCTTCATGGTACACAAATAATTATTCCTTCCACTCCAACTCATGGTGTAGTAAGAACCACTTCATCTGCTAACCCATTGGCAGGTAGATTCAAAAGAGGAGGACAACCAAATAGAATATTGGGAACTCAAGTGAAAGGAAAAAATGAAAAAGAAAGTTCAAAAGGATAAGCTCCTAAATTAAGTGCAACTGCGGAATTTGTATTATTTCCATCTGATCCTATATAATAAGAATTAAACAATGGATAAATAAAAGAACTGAGATTATTATTTGAAGCAAATCCAGTAGAAGTACTAGAACACCCCATTCCATCTACGGGATATGAAATTGTTTGGAAGACAACATGGAAAATGAAGAAGCAACATCAAATCTGGAAGAAGAGATAACTTTTGGGTTCTCTATTTTGGATCCTTAGATGACAATTCAAATGAAAAATATTCCACCATCATCATTACCAAATTTTCACGGAATGGCAACTAAAGATCCTCATACATTTCTCTTTGAATTTGAAGTACTTTGTCATAGTTATTATTATTATGATGATTCAAAAGAGTTCAAATTGTTTCTTTCTATTGTTAAATATGAATATTTGAGATGGTTTATGGGATTAGGTGGTAATAACATTAAAACTTGGGATGATATGCATAAATTGTTTCTTAAAAAATATCAAGAGTATCGTAAAGCGAGTGCTTTACATCGAGAGATTTTTAAGATGACACAAAGAGAAGAGGAAATGTTAGAATATTGTGTTGAAAGATTTCAATATAATCTTAAAATGTCCAAGAAAAATAAATTCGATCCAAATATTCTTTGGATTATTTTTCTACGAGGAGTTAGATATAAATGCATATATTTACTTAACCTCATGGGCCATGGGGATGTGTCTCAATTAAATTATCATGAAATTTGTGGTATGTGTTAGTTCTACTCTCGAGGTAAAGCTAAATGTGGTAAGGGACCAAGAGGTGTTATTTCTAAAGTTAATAAATCAACAATAAGAAGAGTAATTGGGGTTGAACCTCAAAATTTATTAGATATCATTAGAATTCGTATTCTTAGCTCTCTTAGCTCACAATTGGATATGTTATAAACTAAAAAGAAGCAAAATGATGAGAATGAAAATTTAGTTTTTTTTTTTGTTCCAAATGTAGAAATAAATATCCATTAGGATATTGTCATCTTAAAAATATTGAAGTTTGTGCCATTTGTGTAGAAAATCATACAACAAACAATTGTCCTTTACTACCAGAAATCAAAGTGATATACCAGGGAAATAATGAAGGAATATAACATATTTTTTTCATGGCACAAAAATGAGCATGGCAACCTTATTCGTCATGTATGGCACAAGACCCTACAAAACAATATGCTTCATATTATTCTAATCAACAATATTCCCTTCAAAATTGGTTTCCACCAATTCCTTTGCAAGCATGGCCTCCTTAGCAAGTTAAAAACCAACCTTGGAAAAAAGGATGGTGAGGGATTACTTATGGAAACATGTCGAATCTTCCCTATTCTTCACAATAATATCAATATTCCACACAAATCCAACAATAACAATATCCTCCACAAATCCAATGACAATAATATCCTTTACAACCTCAACAACAAAATTTGAAATTACTAAGCAATCAACCCGATCAAAGACAAACTCAACTACTTTCTTGACCCATTCCAAATCCAAACAATAAGGTATCTTAGCCTTCTTACAATATTGAGTTACAAATTTTTCCAACATATTGTTACACATCAAAATTCCTCACTTTGATCATGTCACATTCTCATTGTCGCAAGTGTCGCAAGTGTTGCAATTTTGTCACAAGTCTCATAAATGTCACATTTTTGTTCTTCATATGCCACATTGTGAACAATACCATGGAAACACTTTATACATCCTCTAGAACATGTTGGAAGGAGAAACCACATCATTTGACATACTAATAAAAATGTTTTTCCTTGAGAATTGGTCATCTTTACAAATGTTTGGAGAATCAACGCTCCCCTACTCATATGCAAGGAGAACTAACACTCTTCATTCATCTATCAGAGAGAGTTTCATTGATTTGTTTCCATTTTGAGGGAGCGTCGTTTGATTGAGAAAATCATAGAAAGAAATCCGCCTTTTCTTTAAGGACATCTAGAGATGATCTGAGTTAGTTCGGCTCGAATCCAAGCTTTAGGCTACATCTAAGGGAGATGCCACAACTGATGGAGTCATATCCTCAACTTATCTCAAATATAACCAAGGTGGTTGAGCCTATCAAAGCCTATAAAGAGAGGCATTCTCATGGTTAAGAGGGGGGAGAATAATCAGCAAAATTATTGCCATTCTGATCGTGGATATTTTGAGCAAGGGGTTTAACAAGGAGAACTCAGAGAGGTTGTTGTAACTGCATCTACATATTGTAAGTATATTTTTAATGTTCTCATTAATATATGCTTGACCTATTTCCTCCAAGTTTGTATTGCATACGCTTGTCTATTACAGATGAATTTGGTTTAAACTAATCTTGATAGAGTAAGAAGCCTTTATTTTCTTCGTTGTCCATTGAATTACAGATATTGTGTCATGCTAAGGAGCTTTGAAATCAAGTTCAGATTGGATTAAGCGAGCACAAGCTTTGGAACAAGGTATACTATACTTCCTTACTCTATTTATTTTAATTATCTTAACTACATTTAAAGGGATGTAAGTGTCCATTTGCATCTTTTTGTCTTGGTAGTAGTGGTCTAGAATCCAAGAGGATATTCACCTGTACACAAGGGAATTTTCCTATAACAGAAATTGGTGACTCCATTGGGGAATGAAGCTTTCAGTTTTTTTTCTTCCCTTGGTTTTTCTTTGATTTTTTCCCATATTCAGATCTCATTTTTTTTTTATCCTTCTATACATCTATTGTCATTACTAAAATTGTCTCATAGAGTCTTTTGATCGAACTTCCTAAGTTTTTGAATTTTCTGGGTTGTTCCCAAATTTTCTTAGAAACCCGTGCCCTCTTCAGTTATAGTCAGAGCAATGATTGCATGATTTTTGCTCCCCTAGAGTGAATTAGGGAGTGAGGTAGTGCTCTAGTGTTGTTATAGCCAAAGAGATGATTTTTCTTCATCTTGAAAGTTATTGACTATCTTTTTACTGGATGTAGTTCTTTGGTATCTTTGTTTAACTCAGATCTTGTTCTATCAGTTATGTCTTCTGTCAGGCTTGCAACTTTCTTCTTTTAAATTTTTTGATCTTTGATTATATTTGATTACATTTCATTGTTGTGAAATCAACCTTTTCTTCTTTAGATTTGGGTTCGTTTTGATGCTTTTTAGTTCATCTGATCGATTAAAGATTGTTGCAAGGAAAATCAGAGATCTCTTTACTGTTTTAATTGATCTCTGACCTTCATATATTTCCAGAAGATTTCTTAAGTGTGTTTTTTTTGTTTTTTGGTGTTATTTCTTTGAATCATCAGTTTGTTTTTCTGTCTCTTATTGACTATTGTGAGAGTGCCTTTTGTTTGTGTGATTTTTGCTTCCCATTTTCTAAAGTTGCAATAGTGAAAATTATTTTTATTATTGACATAAGTAGCATTAAACAAATCATTCAATTCAAATTTACAATCAAATGAAAGGACACTTTTTACGATTGGTTTTTGGATGTCGGAAAATATTTCCTTATAATTTAGCACTTAAATGGATTCTTGTTGAAGACAAATTGTATGAAATTTTTGCATTCTTGTGTTTGGTAGTGAAAAAAAATGAAACTCGTCTCCTTCCCGTAAATAGAAGCTCATTGAAAGAAACATTTTCTTATCATTCTTTTACTTATTTTGGATTCAAGTCACAACACCATTAGTTTCAGTCTCATTCACCTCTGTGTAAAGAACAACCACTAAAATCAATGCTAATTAAAAATCAATCTAGAAACTTTTTCTTTTTTAAGCTCTTTACACTAGCAATAGACTAGGACTAGCGCTTTGGATTAGGCTGTGAGAATAACTCTCCAAAGCATTCAAGACAAAATTAGAATCTTGCAATAGGGAGAGTAAATCCAATTTTAGTATAAGCATAGTTGGGATCCCCCTCTCACATAGGGGTTATGCATGAGGTTGCATTTGGGAGAGCAACGAAGATTATCCCTCCATGGCTTAACTGTTCGTAGTAGTCAGATCGTATATTGGGGGTTCTTCTTGAGGTACAACTGTCTTCATTTGGTCTCGGTGTTTCGTGAATTTTGAATCCGTTTGGGGTCCTATGGATTTCTACCGATCCACTTGTCCTTAGTTCTCTTGAAGGATTTCAAACTTGTTATCCTGCCCATACGTACAGACTCAACTATCAATTGTACCCACCCAGAGGATGACTGTGAGTTGGTGTCCTTAGTAGCCATAATATTTAGGGTCCTTACACGAGGTGATGATGAAGGGAATTCTTTGCTATACCTAGAAGAAACATTGGTCAAACTCACTCGGGCTCCTTGGAGGGTAACCCATAGGTAAAACTGCGAGGAAGATTGCACCAAGGTGTAAGTCCGTTAAGCAGGTCACCAACATAATTAATCCACCAACTCATATCCTAGCCCCTTCTCAATTTGATCACACAATGTTGGATTTCATCACCAACTAGTACTGTCATTGAGAGAAGGCATTGTTTGCTTATTGTTTTTTGTAGATTTTTAGCGAGTATTGTTTATTTACTTAATTGTTTTTCAAAATTGATATTGTATATGATAAAGGTCTTCGTATATCACATAGGACACAAAGGATGCCTCTGGAAGTCTATGAACCCTTGCCTCCTAATTCACCTGAAGATTTTTACTGTGAAGAAGTTGAGAATCATTCGGATGCTGGGAGCGTTGCTACTCCTTTGTTAGCAAATCCTGAAAGAGCCTTAGTTATAGTTGAGGAAGATCCCATTCCTCCTATTAACCATGTGTCACAAGTTCCTCTCGAGCCACTCCTTCTCCAGCTGGACTCATTAGGTAACGTCATAGAAGAATATTATCTTCGTTTTCCATCAAGGCCATACACTGAGACACAGATGGAACCCACACAACCAAATTTTAATGAGGAATACACGACCCCTATCCATTCTACTAACATGGTAAATCTGCAACAAAAACATGTTCTTTCTATATGGAGAACTCCATCGGGACGTGATATTTACGAAAAATTCAATTTTAGTTGACCTCCTTTTGACCCTCTTGCCTCTGCTGGTGCCGAGGCAGGACCATCCAGTCAGACTATTGACTGTCCCATCAAACAAGTAGTCAATCTTGTTTCCACGTCATTACAAGTCCAAAGTAACATCAGAGTCATATTTCCTATTCATATACAAGGTACTTTGGTAGTTACTCCTACCACACCACCTTTTCAACCTACATCTCCTTATTTTCCACAAAACCCTGTTGGGACACATGTGCATCACAGAATGTAGAACCCTACCATACATGCACACTAAACTATGGGACAAATCCCGACTGGGGGAAAACCATCATCTAGCAGACCCATCCCTCCTGGGGGACATCTGCCCTTACACATAACCACTGGGGGAAAACCCCCTTTTATTGGTCAATACCTAGTTGTCACCGAATCTATGGTACGGGGGCAACTTTATTTTTCTAGAAACCCTCCACAATATTGGGGTCAACCCAAGTAGGTATGTTTAATCAACCTTATCAAGGAGGGCCATGATACTCTAATCCATAAGGAGGAATACCAAATCCTAATCTTTCTGGATTACAATATGGACAACCTTTCTCGAGGGTCCCAAATCCCACTTGGGGTCCTCAAGGAAAACAATATTATCCTCCCCAAGGGTAAAATTTTTACCCTCCACAAGGACAAAATGTTTACCCCCCTCAAGGGAAAACTATTTATCCACATCATCCTAATCAAACGACCTATCCTCCCACAGGATATACTATTTATTCTCCCCAAAACCAACTGAGTTTCCCTTCTCCTTTCATGAACGTTCGTCAACAAAAAATGAATCCTTCCTATATTGTCCCACAACAATAGTACATGGGAGGGCCTACTGGTTACAAATATAAATATCAACCAGTTTATGTCCCTACTGGTGTCCCCATGATGCACCAGAATCATCCTCAGGTCAACCGACCATTACCATTCCTAGCCACACTATATCTACCAGATTTATCATGGTTGAAAAATGATCCCATATTACATTTCCCTTTTTGGCTAGTAATTCCTGCTAAGTTACCTTTTGACACTCCAAAATTTGATGGTAAACACGGTGAAGACCCAAACAACCTTGTTATGATGTTTCATATATGGTGTTCATCAAATTTACTTATGGATGATTCTATCCGGTTGCGTATTTTACAACGCACAGTTACAGGCTCAACAGCCAAATGGTACATTGAACTCCAACACAATACTTTTCAAGATTTCAACTCCCTAGCCATGGATTTTCTCATGCATTTTCAATTACTCATATGTTACGAGAATAGTGCCAAACTCTTGACTTCCCTTCATCAAAATAACTTCTCACATATCTCTGATCACATGCATGAGTGGAGACGATGACGAAGCTTTATCAAAGCGACCATTCCTAACCAATTGTTGGTTGAATTGTTTACTATATCAATTTTACCCCCAATTGCTCGTGACGTCGCCATGGGTGGTGTTGTCAGTGAAGAGGAAGCCATTTCTCACTTTGAGTACCTGAATTTGGTTTATTCCCAATCCAATACTTTGTATGAATTGATACTGAATGCTCACTGCATGTCCACCGATCCGTCCAAGACATCTTCTGCAACTCATGCTGATGGAATTATCGGTGCCATAAAAACCCAATATCCATCACAGTCGGTCGACTCAACTAATTGCTCCATTCCTTCACATGCTACCGGTTCTACTTCACTCTCCTCCACCTCCCCCCCGACTCAAATTTTTGAGGTGAATGCAGTTTAATCTACTTCTCTACAACAATCAGGGGGAAAGAAGAAAACAAAAAATAAACCATAAAAGAAAAATAATCGTAATTAAAATACGAAAACACCAACTCAACCACCTGCTCTTGAGAAACAACCACAATGAAAACCAAATTTTTTTGGTCTCATTTGTGGTGATGATCATTACACACGAGACTATCCTCATCGCGATGAAGATGCAAAAATTTTCAAAGGGAATTCCCAATCCTCTATGTTGACACAACTTGACGCAGACCCCCTACCTCTACCTTAGCAGGGTCCGTTGACCTTCCGGTCAAGGATCCTTCTTCTACCTCCATGAGCCGAAGCGGCTCCTTTAGTTCCCTGCTAGAACCCTTGAACAAATTCACAGGTCCTCTTTCAAACCCGCCCTACGCAACTAAGCACTAGGCGCGAGCCTTACATATCCATGCGACCCCGACGCTATGACCATGGGTCTAACCCAAAAAGGTGCGTCGCGTTTCACGACTTTGGGGGTTCTGGTGCAACAACCCCTCAATCCTCTAAGTCCTAAAACCCCAAAACCCGATGTGGGTCCTCTCCTTAGGACCATATCTGATAACCCTGTGATCTCCTCGATCGACGACCATGATCGTTTTGTGGTTTCGCGAGTCAGGACTTCATGTCTCATGACTCCTCCTTCCTTCGAACTCACGGGTCCTGAAATGCCTAAAAGGGCTTAAATTGTGTTAGCTCCTCCCTTGATTCCCCTCCATGTGACCCTATCCTATGACCCGAGGCTTATCCTCGAGCGCTTCGGGACTTCACTCTTCGTGAAGTTGCGATAAAAATCCAACCTTTCCCCCCTTGGAATCCCAAAGTCCAAAACTCCAAAATTCTCTGCTGCGGATCAACGGTCTAGATCCTCCTATGATCTGATGGTCCAGACCCTTTCGTCATTTCAGGCCTCACGAGTTCTTGACTCTCTTCCCTTTGACTCCTTCCAATGGCAAGTCAGCAAAACGCCGAACATTCACCATGTGTCTTCTCAGATGGACGGCTAGGATCGTCCTGCATCCCAACTCCATGCTTATTCTCCCAAGGTCTGAAACCCTGACAGTTTCCAGATCTTCGCCACTTGTCCTCCAAAATAGATGGCTCGATGGTTCTCTTCGCGATTTCGGGATTTCGTGTATCGTGGGTATGTAGTGCAGTCTCCTCTTCTCTTCCAATCCCTGATTCCCAACTTGTATGGATTTCCTCCACGTGTCCTCCCAATCCAATGGTCAGAATGATTTCAGGATTTTCATTTCGAGACTTCTAACTCCTCCTCCTTGTCAATCTCTTGGTGACCAAGACTCCGGTTGCTCGGATCTGCTGTCACCTGTCCTCTGAGATGGACGGTCCCGATGCTTTCGGGACTTTGACTAGTCCTCTCTCCTCTACTGTTACAAGGGTTAAACCTCGCACACCTTCTCCCGGATTTGATGGCTATCGGCCCTCTTTTCTCAATCTAACGGTTCATATATGATCCCTTATGCACTCTCCCCCTTCCTTCTTGACATAGGCTCAAATATTCTAGATCTCCTCTTCTGCAACTGATCTAACGGTTTCCGATGCTCCTCTTCTTGAGCTTGTGATTATTCCTTTCCCATGGAATAATTTTGACACTTGAAGGTCTCAGACTTGAATGATTCCCTTGTGAGACCAGTTCCTTTGGGTCTCATCTGCGTTCTTGGACACGCTGCCCCTCCTGAGCTTTGTCTGAGGCTTTGACCTCGAAGTGTCTCGACCCGTTGTTCCTTTCTGTCGAAATTCTATGCACAAAGGCACTATTCCTCCTGAGCTTTTGAACTTGTGACAAGTCCTTTCTACGCACACTCCTTGTGCTTGACGAGCCTTCAGATAGCTGTCTATAAACACTTGACTAGAGTGTTGTCCTGTTGCACTCCTTGCATAGGTCTTTGTCCTCCTTGAGCTTCCACAACTCGGACCTCAATGGCCTCTGTCCCTTTCTCTCCTTTAAGGGATAAAAGTGCCCTCCTCTGCAACTTCCTGCTCAAGCACACCTTGCTAAGCCTACATGTTATTCAGTAACCCTGTGAAACTTCCCCTATCTCAGAACTGAAAAGAGATTTCTTTCCTATGCACTTTAGGCACATGCTCGATGCCCTCCTGGCAGAGCTCTACGGAACCTTCTATGTTTCTTCCTTCTTCGCGCCCTCCTCTGCACAGTGTTACCTCCAAGGTGTTCAACAACCTAAAGGCTTATCCATGAGTCTAATACTTCCTTTGGTGCGCCCTCCTGGCATGTCTTTGCCTGAATTCCATAGAACTTAGAAGTGCACTCCTGCACTAGTTTACATAACCCTCAGTATTCTGTCATGCAACCTCTTGCATGAAGCCACAAAGAACCCAGACCTAGAATCAAAGATCTCTGAACAGATAGGAAAATCTATTTATCTCCTGTAGATGGAATATAACATACATATACAACATAAAGCGAACACATACATAGCATTCATGAAAGACACATAAACACACCCAATCATATGCAGGGAAAACTACTTTGTATTAACATAAATGTCTGATTACAATGTGTTCGATCTTGGACTGCAACAGAGTCTCAACTCTCTCCTCTTCCTTTCTCTAATCTATCTGCCTTACTCTTGCATAACTCTGACATCTAGATACCAAGATATTTCTACAAAAGGGGGCTCCTTGAGCTCTTTCCTCCAAGCTACCTACTCTCATTTATTTACATTGAATTACATTCAATGGTTGTCTAGTCCAAATCAGATCTAGATATTCATCCCGTCGACCATTAAATGTGACCCTATCTATAGCCTACACAAAAGCATGGCTTGGATCTACCATCCTTACAATCATTTAATTCATTTAATTTCAATTTGAAATTTGAAATCGTGAGGGTTGGTGCCTCTCTTCTCCTTGAATGCGCACTTTGATGTGGTGGCTAGCTGGCATGTTGTTGGGGTGAAGTGATGCTCCTGCATCATACTCCACTGCTGCGAAAAATTCATGAGCTCCTTCTCATGAGATTCCCAGTTCTGTTGTTGAAATCCACCTGGATCCCAAACTCTCTTCTGGAGCTGTCCATCTGCTCCACTACTTCACGGTTGCTACTATTTTTGCCCTTCTGCTATGGCAGGATTCCTTCTGCTCAACTTCTATTCATTGGCATTTTTTGTTGTTGACCTCAACATCAACCTTCTTATTTCTTCAATTACCTCATCCAGCTACTCAACTGGCTGGCTATTCTTTTGCAGCCTACTCCGTTGCACTTCCTCCTTGGAAATGGGTAGATTAATTTGATCCCCCTTGAGATTTTCTCCCTCTGTGGCCTCAACTTGCCACTCTGCTGCAAAATTCAATTCTACAGTCTCTCCACTGGGTTTCTACTCAGCTTCCTTTTTTGACAGATTTTCCTCTGTCATTTAACCTTGTGCTGGTTCAACTCCAGCTTCTTCCAACTGTTCACCAGAATGGAATTCTACTTCATTTTCTGCTGCAGGCTTCAATGCTGCAGTCATCATTTGTTCAACTCCCTAGCTGAAATTTTTGAGCAATTTCTTTGAATGCTCTTCTCCCAAAATCTACATGACTGTCTGCTCATGGAAATAATCTATTGGTTCTGGATGGTTCCACCAATCCTCCAACATCTCTAACTCCTTCGCCCATGGAGTGAGTATCTTATCTGCATGCTCTTGTTCTATTGGGGGTTCGAATCCTAATGTCTGCCCCATTTCATATTTCTCTTTGAAAAACATTGTTGGTTTCCCTTCTCCTGTTGTTTCATCTAGAACACAAGCTCTCACCTCAACTGGGTTGCTTGGTAGGGATATCCAGATTCCCCCAATGATCATAATACTCCTTTGATATTCCATCTCTATCAACACTCCTTGCTGATCCAAACTGACCTCGGAGTTCATGAGACTCTTGCATGGCCTCATCTACTCTCCCTTGCCCACCTGTAAATATTGGATTTATGCACTACTCACCTGACAGTCTTTGAGATCCTCCAGTGATCCCATCTCATTGCCTACCTCACAATCTGAAATTTCATTACTGCCCACATGGTAGCTTTTGAGACTCTTCCCAGTTTCTGGCTCACATATGTGAACCACTTCCTCTTCATCTCTAAGGAGTTCAACATGCCTTAGCCATCCCCTCAACAACCTTCGCTGTCCTTTGGCCAACAATTTCTGAACAGGCCATTTTTCTTTCTTCTTCATGGGCCAATCATATACCCAATTCGCTTTTGCACCCTACTGCATTTTAAATGAAAGATGCTCCATATGTGCCCTTATCTCAGCGAGCTCTTGGTCCACCTAAACCTTTCTTCTCGGTCGACGACCTCCTCTTGGACCATGTCCATGGCCTTCAGTAGCCATCTTTTTCCTCTCTGGGTTCAGCTCTCCTAGCTACCAAATGTCTGCTACCTTCAAGCAAACATATCTCTACCCATAAAGCATCAGTACTCTGTCTTCAACCTATGATACCACCTGACGATATCAAGTCATCACCTTCATCTCCTTCTTCTCTACTTGAGAGAAATCAAGCTTTGATACCCCCTGACGCAGACCCCCTACCTCTGCCATGGCAAGGTCCGCTGACCTCCTAGTCAAGGATCGTTCTTCTACCTCCACGAGCCGAAGTGAATCCTTTAGTTCCATGCTAGAACCCTTGAACAAATCCACATGTCCTCTTTCAAACCCACCTTGTGCAACTAAGCACCAAGAGCGAGCCTTACATCTCCATGAGACCCCGGTGCTATGACCACGGGTCTACTCCAAAAAGGTGTGTCACGTTTCGTGACTTCGGGGGTTCCGGTGCAACAACCCCTCAATCCTATAAGTCCCAAAACCCCGAAACCCGATGTGGGGCCTCTCCTTAAGACCATATCTGATGACCTTGTGATCTCCTCGATCGATGGCCATGATCGTTTCGCGGTTTCATGAGTCGAGACTTCACGTCTCATGACTCCTCCTTCCTTTGAACTCCCGGGTCCCGAAATGTCAAAAAGGGCTTAACTCGTGTTAGCTTTTCCCTTGAGTCCCCTCCATGTGACCCTGTCCTATGACCTGGGGCTTATCCTCGAGCACTTTGGGACTTTTCTATTCAATAAGTTGCGATGCAACTCCAACCTTTCCCCCCTTAGAATCCCAAAGTCCGAAACTCGGAAATCCTTTGCTGCGGATCAACGGTCCAGATCCTCCTATGATTTGACGGTTCAAACCCTTTCGTCGTTTTGGGCCTCACGAGTTCTTGACTCTCTTCCCTTTGATTCCTTCCAATGGCGAGTCAACGAAATGTCAAGCATTCACCACATGTCTTCTTCGATGGACGACTAGGATCGTCCCATGTCCCAGCTCCATGCTTATGCTCCCAATCTCTAAAACCCCGACAGTTTCTGGATCTTCACCACTTTTCCTCCACAATATACGGTTGGATGGTTCTCTTCACGATTTTGGGATTTTCCATATCGTGGGTATGGAGTGTAGTCTCCTCTGCTCTTCCAATCCCTGGTTCTCAACTTATATGGATTTCCACCATGTGTCCTCCCAATCCAACGGTCAGAATGATTTCAGGATTTTCATTTCGGGACTTCTGAAGACTCCTCCTCACCAATATCCCAGTGACCAAGACTCCAATTCCTCGGATCTGCTTCCACCTATCCTCAGAGATGGACGGTCCCGATGCTTTCGGGACTTTGACGAGTCCTCTCTCCTCTGTTGTTATGAGGGTTAAACCTCGCGCACCTTCTCCCAGATCTGATGGATATCGGTCCTCGGTTATCGATTTGACGGTTCAGATATGATCCCTTACGCACTCTCCTCCTGCTTTCTGGACGTAGGCTCCAACGGTCCAGATCTCCTCTTCTGCAACTGATCTAATGGTTGTCGATGCTCCTCCTCCTGAGCTTGCGCTTCTTCCTTTCCCTTGGAACAATTTTGACACTTGAAGGTCTTGGCCTTTGATGTTTCCCTTACGAGCCCAGTTCCTTTGGGTCTCGTCTACATTTTTGGAAACACTTCCCCTCCTAAGCTTTGTCTAAGGATTTGACCTCAAAGTGTCTTGGCCTGTTGTTCCTTTCTGTCGAAATTCTATTCATAAAGGCACTATTCCCCCTGAGATTTTAAACTTGTGACAAGTCCTTTCTATGCACACTCCTTATTCTTGATGAGCCTTCAAATGACTGTCTATCAACACTTCACTCGAGTGTTGACCTGGTGTGCTCCTTGCAGAGGTCTTTGTCCTCCTTGAGCTTCCACTGCTCGGACCTCAATGGCTCATGTCCCTTTCTCTCCTTGAAGGGATGGAAGTGCCCTCCTCTGCAACTTCCTTCTCAAGCACGCTTTGCTGAGCCTACAGGTTATTCAGTAACCCTGTGACACTTCCCCTATCTCAAAACTTGAAAGAGAGTTCTCTCCTGTGCACTCTATGCACATGCTCGATGCCCTCCTAGAAAAGCTCTACAGAACCTTCAATGATTCTTCCTTCTCTACGCCCTCCTCTGCACAGTATAATATCCAAGTTGTTCAACAACCTAGAGGCTTCTCCCTAAGTCTAAGAACTCCTCTGGTGTGCCCTCTTGGCATGTCTTTGCCTGAATTCTGCAGAACTCACAAGTGCACTCCTGCACTGGCTTACAGAACCTCAGTATTTTTTCATGCAACCTCTTGCACGAAGCCACAAAGAACCTAGACCTGGAATCAAAGAACTCTGAACAGATAGGAAAATATATCTATCTCATGCAGATGGAATCTAACATACATCTACAACATAAAGTGAACACATACATAACATTCATGAAAGACACATAAACACACCTAATCATATGCAAGAAAAATTGCTTTGTATTAACATAAATGTCTGATTACAATGTGTTCGAGATCAGACTGCAACAGAGTCTCAGCTCTCTCCTCTTCCTTTCTCTAATCTATCTGCCTTACTCTCATAGAAATCTCACATCTAGATACCAAGATATTTCTACAAAAGGGGGCTCCTCGAGATCTTTCCTCCAAGCTACCTACTCTCATTTATTTACATTGAATTACATTCAATGGTTGTCTAGTCCGAATCAGATCTAGATATTCATCTTGTCAACCATTAAAGGTGACCCTATCTATGCCTACACAAAATCATGGCTGGGCTCTACCAGCCTTACAATCATTTAATTCATTTAATTTCAATTTGAAATTTGAAATTGAGAGGGTTGGTGCCTCTCTTCTCCTTGAATGGGTGCTTTGATGTGGTGGCTAGCTGACGCGTTGTTGGGGTAAAGTGATGCTCCTGCATCGAAACCTTTTCCTCAGTAGCATTCCATGGTTGCACAAGCCCCTACTCCTTCGATGGGTGTCAATCACCCTCCTAGTGAGGAGGAATCATCAAGTGCCCATATTTATATGTTTAATGGGATTGATTTAACCACTCGCACTACAACATATGACACTCCAGCTAAACCTTATAAAGAGAAGGTTGCTAATGGTACTACATCGGATCCACCTTCCACCACCATTACTCATCAATCTGGGCCACTTCGGATTGAGAAACCTACTTTGAACTCTATCTTACGTCCTCCCAAGAGAACTATTTGAAAATCAACTTTTAATCCTAGTTCACGTGCCACCCAAAACTACAATATCATTGAAGATTTGGCTCAAGCACCATGTGCTATGTCCGCTCTTGAAGATCTAAAACATTTCGCGAGTCAATGTAGAACACTCTTGGCTGCCATCGGAGCAATCAATCCTGATTCGTCTAATAATATAATGTTTAACATTGATAATTTCAAGTCACACCTCTCTCACCAGCTCGTTTTCCAGATCGATGCGGTTGTACACAATCAACACATTCATCATACAATACTAGATGAGGGAGCCTCCACATGTGTCATGTTGTTGGCTTGTTGGAAAGTGTTGAAATCACCTGCTCTTAATAAATCCCCCACAATGTTACCAGCATTCGATGGGTGAGGTTTTCATTATCATCGATTCTTGCAGTTGTTAGCTATTCAATTGGGAGGAAAGATGATCTCTGTCAATACTGCCCTTGATTACAACTTCTTGTTAGGAAGAAGTTGGTTTTATGCCATGATTGTTGTCTCTTCATTGGTGTTTCAATGTGTACAATTCCCTGATCAAGGTAAAATTGTCACTACCAATCACTTGGATTAAAGTACCTCCGACGCTCGCACTCCCGCAACCAACAACATTTCTTGTTTGGGAGATTCCAAGATCACTTATGAAAGTGTAGGAGTAGGTATTTTAAACGACTCTTCTCTTATGGTTACCTTTCCTACATTGCTTCCTCCCACCTCGCAACATATTTCCATGATCGATATGATCTCAAATATGGCATATCAATTCTACGAATTGTCTGATCCTAGGGTTGTGCCTAGTCATTTAGAATTTGATGCACTAGGTGACACTATGCCACTTAGTCCTGCCGATGCTTCATATGATGCCATCCAATATACCTCTCCCTCACCAGATGACCAAAATGTGTTGTCATCCACCACTTACTCATTTCCATCTTGGTTGGATTCCCTATCCTCTACTTTAGATTACATCCTTCGGATTTTTCCCTTGGACGAATACATTATGGAAATTCTTAGTATCGAAGAGGTACCTTAGGATGACAACCATAATTGTTCATCTTTTCTTCCTAGTTTGTATGAAATTGAGAAAGATATACATTCTAGCATTCCCTATGGTATTGTCGATTCTCTTCAAGACATTTGGACAACATCTATTCTATGATTTCTATCGACATCTCAATCAAATAAGTTATTGTGGAAAATGTTCATCTCGGTGCCAATTTCTCATCTGAGGAGGTGGAAGATTATACCTCTTTGTTAAAATAACTCCTCGACATCTTTTCTTGGAGTTACGAATCAATTCCAGGGATGGATCCATTGATCGTTATGAATGAGATAAAAAATTATCGAGGAATTAAACCTGTATGACAAAAAATCACCCGGTTCATCCTAAGAATGTTAGACAACACATGTATTCCAACAGATGAAGAACACCTTCAATAAGCACTCACATAACCAAATCAAAGATCAACACATCGATTTTTTTGACGTGGTAAAACCCCTACGGGGAAACATCCATGGCCCCAGCCAACGCGACCACCTGGAGCAATTTATTAATGCAAAAGAAAAAGATTACAGAGAGGTTTTACAAGAGATATTCTCACAATTGATAATTAACAAATGAACCTCCATGCTCTTTAAATAGAGATGATGGACCGATCGAGTGTTAAGCCACAAATCAATGGCCGTTAAGATCGAAGAGAGTATGAACTTTTGAATCACTCTATGTCGGGAAGATATCGTGACCGTTGGATTTCCTAACTACAAATGAATACTAATGCATACTAAAGAAACACACTAAGAAACACACTTTTACCTAATGACATATTAGACTAAGTAGATCTTAACTAAATCCTAAGTGTCTAAATATCCTAACATCCCCCTTTAAGAACAACTTGGGATAGGATTGAAGGATTTACAATAGTGGCACAATAGGAGAAGGAAGGAGGCATTAGAGCCTATCCCCCTTTAATGATAACTTCCTGAACTCCTAACATAGATCGAAGTTTGGAAAACTTCGCTTCTGTAAGAGACTTTGTGAAAATGTCTGCAACTTGATCTTCTATAAGGAAAAAGAGAACTTCAATAAATTGATCATGAATGAGCTTTCTGATGAAGTGCATGTGTATATCTATGTGTTTTCTATGTTGATGTTGAACTGGGTATTTGGTGAGCTTGATGGCGCTCTGGTTTTCTCACCAAAGGCTGGTCGGATGTTGTTGCTGGAATCCAAAATCTGAAAGGATCTATCGAAGCCACAAGGCTTCCTGACTTGAATTTATCGTTGCTCGGTACTCTACTTCTACTGAAGAAAGTGCAATAGCCTATTGTTTCTTATAGACCTAAGTGACAGGTCATGAACGAAGGCTAACCTGCTATAGACTTCTGATCATCAGGGTCCTCGACCTAATCTGAATCAGTGAAACCAACCAATAAAGGAGGCCCTCATGAACTGTACCACAAACATAGTGAAGTATCCTTTTAGCTGCTTTCCAATGGCTTTCATGGGGAGTTTTCATATACTAGGAAACAAGACCAAAAAAAAAGGAAAGATAAGGATGGGTACGAGTCAAGTATAAGAGGCTACCAAATAACTGACGATACAGGGTGGCATCAACTTCGGGAGAAGTACAGGTGGTAGAAATATTGACTCCAGACTGGAAGGGAGAAGGGGTTGGTTTACAATCATTCATGTGAAAGCGATGAATAAGGTCACAAGAATACTTAGTCCGGGAAAGAAAAATTCCTTCATTGGTTTGCAAAACTTGGAGGCCAAGGAAATAGTGAAAAAATCCTAAGTCTGTCATTTCAAATTTCTTCTTAAGGCTGGTTTTCACATGGTTTAAAAGTTTTGAGTCACTACCAGTAAGGATA
>SNQJ01S0006210.1:7433-25785 GCA_010110895.2 Picea sitchensis
TCTCTCTGTAATCTTTTTCTTTGCATTAATAAACTGCTCCAAGTGGCCGCGTTGGCTGGGGCCATGGATGTTTCCCCGTAGGGGTTTTACCACGTGAAAACATCGGTGTGTTGATATTTGATCTGGTTATGTGAGTGGTTACTAAAGGTGTTCGTCCTCTGTTGGAATACCTGTGTTGTCGAACAAACTGGAGATTATCATAAATATATGCCAAAGTTTACTGGAGCAGGGGATTATACTGCTGAAGAACATATTGAATCTTTTTATGCTTATGCTGAAAATATTAACATTTCAGAAGAAGATGTGTGGACCAGAGTTTTTGTTCAGAGTTTGGATGGCCAAGCCATGAAATGGTTCAAAGAGCTACCGACAAATTCAGTCACAGGTATTGAACAATTAGATGAGGTATTCTTAAAACACTGGGGAGAAAGAAGAGATCTGTTATACTACATTTCTGAGTTTGGAAATTTAAGGAGAGAATATGGAGAGTCGGTCTCAGACTTCATCAAAATGTTTAATAGAATGTTTGTCAAGATCCCTGCAGAGATCAAACCAAGTGACACATCGACAAAGATCACATTCTCTGCTGCCTTTGATCCAATTTTTTGTCTAATCCTCAGAGAAATAAGAGCAGCCACACTTGCTTTAATTCAAGATGCCACCCTCGAGGTTGAATCGAACATTACAACATCTAAGAAGCTCAAAGGAAAGGTCGAGAGAAAGAAGTCTGTTGTTGAGCCCTCTTCTTCTTCTAATAGTAAAATGGAAAAGATGGCAAAGATGTTGGACAACTTAACATCTGAAATGTCAAAATTGAAGATCCAGAATCAACAACCAACAAGGACAAAAGAGCCAAATACTTTTGTCCCGAGAAATCCAAATGCTTTCCATTACAGAAGGAACAATCCACAACTCCAGATCCTTCAGAGAGATAGGAATGCAGCTGATGATCAGAGAATCATACCACCTTTTCAAAATGCAATGTTAGATGAAGAACAATAGCCATCTCACGATGAAGTCGAAGAAGCAGATGAAATAAATTGCTTTGGTGATGAAAATGATTCTTCCTTTTTGACACAAGTAGACTATGAAGAAGCCCTGATGGACCAACAAATTCATGAGACAAGTATCGAAGAATATGTCTACTTAAAAGATGATCAGAAAGGTTATAATTTAAGATCCAAGAATGTCGTCCCGAAACCATTGCTCGCTACTCCTGTGAAGAACAAAGAAGTTGTTTCTCCGGTGAAGAGTAAAGAAGTTGCTGCCAAGTAGCCTACCTCTCATGTAAATCAGACCTCCTCTCCTGCAAAACAACAGCAGAAGCAAACACATCCCCTAGACAATGAGCAAGTTAGTCTCAAAGCTCCTTCCAACGAGGTAAAAAATTATGATAAATCAACTTTCTCTTTTAATTTCGAATCTGAAATTCAGAAAGTAAAGATACCTATGCCTTTAACTGAACTCATGAAGAACGAAATATTTAAGTCAACCATCCTGAATTCCCTTGAGCCAAAGACCTCTTCATCTGCTGATTTTGTTAACCTACAAGATGACAAGCCAACAGTAACTATAGGGCCTATGATAGAAGACCGATATGATTCTTGTCCACCATTCTACATATCCCTAAATGTCCATGATAAGATCCTCCACAATTGCTTGCTTGATTCTGGGGCGTCACATAATCTTATGCCCAAAGCAGTGATGGATGAGCTTGGKCTTGAGGTCAYCAAACCATATCATGATCTCTTCTCTTTTGATTCTAGGAAAGTCAGATGCCTTGGCCTCATAAAAGACCTTGTTATAAACCTTGCCCAATTGCCAATGAGAAGCATGGTAATGGATGTGGTGGTTGCTGATATCCCACCTAAGTTCGGGCTCCTCTTGTCTTGTCCATGGGGAAAAAGGTTAAGAGGTACCTTGCAGATGGATATTTCGTATGCTACGATTCCGGTGTTTGGAGGAGAGATAAAAAGACTTTATAGATAGAATCAACTTGCCTACATCATCAGGGATGCAAACAATTATGTAAATCATCCTATTTATGCTGTGGATACAGATTTTGGCTCGTGCATTCTTCAAATAGATGATTCTCAATCAACTCCTATGCAGCTTGTGAAGCCTATCGAACAACAAACTGATGATAAGAATGTTTCAATTTGGACCATGTATTTTGATGGGGCCAATACTAAAGATTCAACAGGTGCAGGGGTAATTTTGATTTCTCCTTCAAAGGAGACTACATATTTGTCATTTAAGCTCGATTTCAGAACTACTAACAACATAGCAGAGTATGAGGCCTTGCTGTTGGGATTAAATTCATCCAAGGAGATGGGTATAAAAGGTTTAAAGGTATTCAAATATGTGGATCGCATCATACAACATGTAAATAGTACCTTCCAAGAAAAGCATGTCAGATTGAAAGCCTATGAGGATGAGGTATGGAAAGTACGAGATTCTTTTTCTATTTTTGAAATTTCTTATATATCCAGGGATATGAATCAGCTTGCTGATTCCTTTGCTGTTCTAGCAAGCATGTTTATTCCTCCCATGCCCCCCATGCTCAGTTATGAAATCCAAGTCAAATATAGACCATCTTTGCCCGACAATATCCAATACTGGAATTTTTTTGAGGATGATGATGAACTTAACAGATTTCTTCAAGTGGTAGATGAATTTTATGATATGCATGTTGACCAGCAGAATCTAAATGTAGAGGAATCCCAGAAGCCCAAGATAAAACAAAGATTGGGTCAGCATGATATTGTTCAGCTACCTAACAATTATTTACCTCGAGGTTTCGTACCTCTCGAAAAGATTTTCGATCACAATGATGTTCCCTACAAGCCATATAAAAAGGAGAAAGATCCTACTGTTCATGAGCACAACATAGGGGGCGAAAGCCATCCTAAATTCATAAATCTGTCTTCTGAATTGACTGTTGATCAGAATTCTGAATATTGCAGTGTTTTGAAAGAATTTTCTGATGTTTTTGCTTGGAAATATGGTGATCTAAAGACTTATGACCCTGATATCATTCAACACAAGATCCCTCTTAAGAAAGACACTATCCCTTTTAAACAAAATCTCAGACCTATCAGTCCGCTTCTTTTGCCTGTGATTGAAAGAGAAATTAAAAATCTTCTCGATGCCAAGATCATAATCCCTTTGAGATACTCCAAATGGATTGCAAATCTAGTAATAGTCAGAAAGAAAAATGGTGAGGTTAGACTATGTGTGGAATTCAGAAACCTAAACAGATTCTCTAAGAAAGACAACTATCCCCTACCTAAAATGGAACATTTGCTGCAAAGGATTTCAGGGGCTACTGTCATGTCTTTCCTAGATGGTTTTTCTGGCTATAATCAGATTTCTGTCCATCCCGATGACCAGGAGAAGACTGCATTTACTACTCCTTGGGGTACCTTTATGTACGCCAAGATGCCATTCAGATTAATGAATGTCGGGGCCACGTTTCAAAGGGCCATGGACATAGCTTTCGTGGGAGAAAAGGACAAGTTATTCCTCATATATCTTGATGACATCACAGTTTATTCGAGTAGTCACGAGGAGCATCTAAAGCATTTAAAAAGAGTGTTCTTGAAATGTAGGCAGTTCAAAATCTCATTGAATCCCAAAAAGTCCCAGTTTTCTCTCAGGAAAGGTAAGCTCTTAGGCCACATTGTCTCAACAGAAGGTGTAAAGATTGATCCATCTCGGGTGGAAGAAATTTAGAGGCTGTCCTTACCAAGGTCAAAAAAGGATATTCAATCGTTGCTCGGTAAGATAAATTTTGTTAGAAGCTTTGTGCCAAATTTTGCCGAGTTAGTAAAACACATAACATGTATGCTGAAAAAGGGGTCTGAGATAAAATGGACAGACAACGCAAGGAATTTATTTCAGGATATCAAGCAAGCTATCATGGAATCCCCGACTCTGATCAGTTCGGATTATAGTAAGATTTTCTACATTTTTTCTTTTGCTTCTTACGACACAGTGGCAACAATTTTGCTACAAAACGATGATGACAATTTGGATAACCCAGTTGCTTTCTTTAGAAAAACACTCAGAGATGTTGAACTAAGGTATGATACTATTGAAAAACAAGCCTATGCACTCATAAAATCTTTAAAATCCTTCAGAATTTATATCCTCCACTCAAAATTCATTGCATATGTCCCTTCACCCTCCATGAAAGATGTTTTGAGTCAGCCTGATATTGACGGAAAAAGAGATAGATGGATTGCAAAGTTGATTGATTTCAACATTGAAGTAAAGCCCACCAAATTGGTGAAAGGCCAGGGCCTTGCTAAGCTCTTAACGGAAGAAAATCATGAGTTGTTGGACATAAATTTCATAGGAGAAAATTCAGTGAATTTGCAGACGGATTTGGCAGCGGATGGACAACATAGAAATCAACAAGTGGCAGAGCACTTGTCTTCTTGTGAATGGTACTAAGGTATTATACATTTTTTGCAAAAGCTAGAAGTTCCTCCTGAACTCAGTATGACTCAAGCTCGATCCCTTAAGCTCAGAGCCATCAAATTCTGCATTTACAATAATCTGTTATATTGGAAAGATCCTTCTGGTTTGCTTCTCAGATGTTTAGATAAAGAAGAGTCAGTCGAAGTTACACATCAGTTTCATTCAAGTGTTTGTGGAGGTCATCATTACTGGAAGACCATTGTTCATAAAATCCTGAGGGATGGATACTATTGGCCTTTCCTTTTCTTAGATGTGTGTGCCTTCATCAAAGCTTGTGACAAATGTCAAAGATTTACGGGAAAACAACAACTAAAATCTTTACCCCTGAGACCTATAGTGGTGAATGGCCCTTTTCAGCAGTGGGGTTTAGATTTTATAGGTGAGATAAATCCTTCGTCTAGTGGTCAGCATAAGTGGATCTTAGTAGCCACATATTTTTTTACAAAATGGATAGAGGCAATTCCCACCCAGAATGCCACTCACCAGGTAGTCATGAAGTTTCTTTATGAAAATATTTTGAGCAGATTCAGTTGTCCCAAAAGGCTGGTAACAGATAATGCAACGACGCTCAAAGAAGAGGCATTAATAGACATGTGTAAATCAATGGGCATCCAGTTGGTACATTCGACCCCCTACTACCCTCAAGGTAATGTCCTGACTGAATCATCCAATAAAAGCTTAATCAAAATCATCAGAAAAATGTTAGAGGAAAACAAAAATAATTGGGATTCTAAACTGAAATTTGCTCTATGGGTAGACAAAGTGACCATCAAAAAGTCCATAGGAACCTCTCCATTCAAATTGGTCTATGGGACTGATGCCATTTTTCCTGTTCAGTTAATTTTACCAGTGGCTAGATTCTTTCAGGAAGAACAAACTGAGTCAAATGATATGGTAAGAAAAATGCTTGATTTGGTGGAACTACAACAGGCCCGCGAGCAGTTAGTGGACAGATCAGAGGCTCATCAAAATAAGATCAAAGATACTTTTGACAGAAAGGCAAAGGTGGATAATTTCCAGGTTGGTTACTGGGTTCTAAAATGGGATGCTCTTAGACAGGATAAAGGAAATCATAACAAGTTCGATTCTTTGTGGACCGGTCCTTTCATGATAACCCAAGTACAGAATAACAACACTTTCATGCTGCAGAATCTGGGAGGTGAAGAAATGTTCGGTGGCCCGATAAATGGACAATTTTTAAAACTCTATTCTGTCTAAGGCTGTGAAGCCTACACATTGTAATGTTAGTTTTAGTTTTTACTTTTACAGAATAACTCCATGCCCAATGGAAGCACTAGCAGATAGAATTTAATTTTCTTTTTCAGGAAAGGCATTGGTTCTGTGGTTCTTGAAACCTCATAGGGAGGCGTTCATCCCCAATAGGAGCCAGTGTTATCTCCTCAAATAAATTGGTGGAAATTTTGCTTGAGGTGATAGGTTGTGGTCCAAATTTTATTCCTAAATTTTTGTAGGTAGGTTAGAGAGTCTTTTTTCTGTAAATTTTTGTAGGTAGGTTAGAGAGTCTGTTTTCTGTAAATAAGCTCAAAAGAATTTTTTGATTTGGTTTGGTCAAGCAAAAGTCAGAATCTCAGGTTTCGGTGGTTTAGGCGAGCCTGAAATGCGCTCATTAACCACCGAAAGCCTTTGTTCCCAGTATTTAAGAGGGTAAAGAAAAAATGCGGTTAACCACCGAAAATGTTTCAACGAGAAAAATGGAAAGCCCGTGCTTTCGCACGAGCCAGTTGTCAGTTGGTGCAATGATGGAAACGTAACCGCCGAAAGCTCGTCAAGTTGGAAGGTATGCACGTTCTAATTGTGTCTATCTGAAAATTTGAGTTCATGTTGTCCTTTCAAACGCATTTGTATTTTCAAAATGAAGACACGGCGTTGATACAGAAATTCATGCATGTTGTCATGAAGCCTCCCTCCATTTCCAGTCACGAGTACACAATCTATCATGATCCCGTTAATCCCTCATTAAATCTTCATTCATTATCAATTTTCATTCTGGAGTTATTGAGATAATCGTGAGTTCGCGATTTCATCAGTAAAACGCGTTTCCAAAGATCATAATCCCGTTTCCCATGGTGATCGTCAAGCACCATTAGAATCCAGCAAATCGCTCTCAAGCAAATCAAGCCAGGCCAATTTATCAGGCAAGTTCAAAACCCACCTTGTTTCAATTTAAATGAATATACCACCAAAAATTGAAAGTTTCGGCATGCTCTCAGTAAATTCGTTGCCTAAACTTGGTTAGTGTTTGAGCCTGGTGATCTGAACTCTGTGTTGTTTTCTCTTCCACGAGTCATAGTCTTCGTCAGCCTAAATCCTAGAGTCTTTGTCTCCCTGGCACTCAGTTTTCCATAATCACAGGTACAGTCAGCATTGACTAATGCCGAAAGAAGGGCCAGTTCTGAGGTCCGAAGTGGATGGGGTTTGGTACCTAGAATCTCACCCGAAGGTGGCAGAATTCTTCAAACAGGTTGGGGTATTTTCATATTGTGAAAAATTGACCAATTTTCATCAACAAGTGGCCGAGTATTTTTCCATTTATTATGATGGGCGGTCTGCTAAAATAGGAAAGGAGGAATTTATCATTGATGAAGATGACATTGATGAGTATACAGGTTTACCTAGGTCAGGAGACTGTTGGTTCAAGTTTACCACACCTTCAAACATTGAATTTAGGTCATACTTGCTGCCTGCACACAAAGATTTGATCTGGAAAAAGGATATTCCAATGTCTTACTTGGAACCAAAGTGGCAGTCCTTGTTGAAAGCAATATTTGTTTACATAACATGTGAGGGGCGGTACAATAGAGTGATGTTCTATCACTTTAATCTTTTAAAGCATTTTACAGGCAGAGACCCAATTAATCTACCATTTTTCTTGCACAAATCCCTCACGAAAATGTCTAAACAGGTCAAGGCCAAGCCCAATAAAATGACAAGCATATTGTCTCATCAAGGACTCATTACTCTTATTGTTAAAGAGTCATTGAAGAAAATGCAGGTAGTTTGGAACTATTTCCTCTTCTGGAATGAATTCCAGACTGATTGTCAATAGCAGGAGAAGGGTAAAAAGGATGCCACTAAGAAGACTATTACTCCCAAAAGACGTCATAGAAAAAGGAAGGGTATCTCACCACCAAGAGATCCGATAGAATCATCCTCTGTTAAGAAGAAAAGAATCAAAAGAAAACTACAGTTTGAGGGTGAGCAGTCCAAGGACCCTGCTACATGAAGTAACCCTTTAAACCTACGCTATAGTGATTCAGAACCAGAACAAGAGTTAGCAGAGACACATGGTAATGTACATTCTGAACAAGGTGAAAACTATTGTTCCAATTTAACTTCGCCAACTCCTCCAGAGGCACACAGTCCACTAGTGGCAACATCCTCTTCAAGTAAGCCTAAAGCAGATAGATCAGGGAAAATCAATAAACTCCTGCAACAGGTCTATGAAATGGAAGTCTTGGAAAGGGTTATTAAAAAAGCTAATACAAACCTGACCGAAATAAATGCAAATATTTTCAAAATAAAACAAACCCTCAAAGAGAAGCATGACAAGATTAAATATAGGAACATGGTATTGATTAGGGAGAACATGAAGCTGTATAGACAGCTTAGAATTATGAGATTGAAGTTAAAAGAGTTTCAATCACCAACACAGGAGAAAACTGGTTTGGAAACTCTAGCTAACTTAGCTACAACCATGGTAGACACACCAGAGCCTTCCACACAGCCAGTTGAAGTTCGTAGATCTGCACGAACGAGAGGTGCTTCGTCCAAAAAACCTTGAACATCAAAAAAAGGATTTAAGGTAAGCATTTTTGCAAATTTTGAAGTTTTCTCAAAGCTGAAGTTTCAGTGGTTTAGGCAAACAGGATGACTGTTCATTAACCACCGAAAACAGAGCTTTCGGTAGATAATCCACTCAGGAGCTTTCTAAAATAACTACCGAAATCCTGTCACTTCCAGAATGATCAAGTTTTTGCACAGATCAAAGTTTTTTGAGTTGGAAAGGTTTGAAACCTCTTCGAATGGACATCTGATGAATTGTCAAGACAGATCCAATAGCTATTTTTGATAGATTATGGAAAGAAGAAGTGTTTCAAACATTTTTTGTATCTTTGACAAAGCCAAAAAATCATGATGCTTACTCACATCAACAGATTCGAATTTGTATCTCTTGGAGAGTCATCATTCAACCTTGGAAGGCTATCCTGCACTGCACCATTACTCAACATGAGATGAAGACCATGAAATCTAGGATTGACCTCATTTTTGGGGATCATTCCACATCTTTTGCAAACTAAATTTTGACTTTCTATCTTTAGCATATTTGATCCATGTTTTCAGGATCTCAAAACTGCATTGTAAAGCTATAAAGCTAAAGGTAGAATAGGAACTAGGGGTTCAACTTTGGAGACTTTTTCATGTTATGTACTCAAACTTCTCATTTTCATATTAAGTAATACAAGCTTCTTTTTCCATAAACTTGTTCAGATTTCATCTTCTTATCTATTCTGTACTTACATCTGGATATTATATTCATGCTGTTATGCTTGTTTATGCCTTATAACTGTCATCTTATCATTGCATTCATAAGTGAAACTTTGCAAGTATTTCAGTGATTATTGTAATTGGCCATTCATATATGCTTTATATGCGATTCTGCTGATATAATAGTTATTTCTCCATACATCCCTTTATTTGTAAACTCTCTGAACATTTGTGGTTGAAAGACTTGTCCATCTAAATGTGTTCATGCATGTTTTGAGTGAAGAATGATTCAGTCCTCTGACTTGATCCAAACCCACACTTTTTATTGAGAAAACAATTACCAAAAAGATTGAGTTACCAAGCATCTCTGACTTACAGCCTAGGAGAGTTTCCTGGAGTGATAATAGGTGCCATTGCCGAGGATGACATTGAATATTTTATCTAGGTCTATGATAATTTTTAGATCCTATTCTTGATGGTGAACATGAAGTGGACACTTATTTGACTGCAGATCATTCACCTGGTGACTCCATGGTTGAAGAATTCATAGCAGACTTCACTAATCCAAAATTTCAAAAGCAATGGAAGACATCTTGGATCCGAGGTATGCAATTTTTTATTTCTCTAATGTACCTGGATTTTTGAATCTTATGCCTGAAAGAAATGAATGGGAAAGCTATCTTCCATAGTTTAAAGGAGAAGATTGGGAAGTTCTTGCTGAGTTTTTATTGGATTTTCATGAATATATGTGATAGTTGGGCATTGCTCACAAAGATGTTTTAATTAATATGTTCAGGTATTCATTAGAAGGAAAAGCGCGAGAATGGTGTAGATATTTGCCTCCCTCCAGTATTTATTCCCTAAAGGAATTCCATGTTGCATTTCACACTTATTGTAAAGAGATTTTTTCAGTTGTTTTTCTCTATCTGAATGATGTGAGGAATTTGAAAAACTATATTTTTTTCCATAGCAATGAAGATAAGAATGTTAGTTTTGAAGGGATAATCAATCGGTATGGGGGTTTTATTGAGCATGCTGATTTTTCTCTTGAAACTAAAAAAAATAATTTGTTGCCATATGATGTCTATGATCATCTCACTATTTTGAATCATGCTAAAGAATTTTCTTCCCAAGAGAATGATCAGGAGTTTCAAGAGTATTTTGTTGCCCCTAACCATTATGAAGCAATCTTCACATTGAAGTAGGATTGTCTTCTTAACCAGCTGAAAGTCTGTCATATTCTTTAGGATCTAGTGGAAATATGGATGGATTCTTCATTCCCACAGGTTTTAAATGTTGCATATTTGGGAATATATCTAGTTGTAGCAGTAAGTATAATATTTTCTTGGAACTCGTGCTGCAAATGTCACATTTATTTTGCACTTTCTCATTCAACTGCAAACGCGAAAATTATTTCATCCGCCAGATGCACTTGGATTTATTGGAAGTTTCACATTACTTGATCTGAAGTTGATGCTGATTAGAGTAGGAATCAATGTACCTAAATAATCTCTCATTTTGAGCATTTCATTTCAGTTTTCAGTTTGGGGTTTAGTTTGGTGTGTAGTAGCTTAATAATTGACTCCATAGCCCAATGGAGGCATTGGTACAAAGCCTTTTCAGTTCACAGTTTGTTTTTTCAACATGGTTGTTTTCAATTGAACAGAACGAGTGACAGGTTGATGAAGGAAGAAGGCATTGGTATTCGTGTTCTTGGTATCTCATAGGGAGGACACCATCCCCAGTTGGAGCCAGTGTTAACATTATTTTTTGTCATTGACAAAAATTTAAAATTTTCCAAAAAATTGGAATTCCACGATGGTAAATGGGTGGAATGACTTAATTGGCTATGATAATCATTATTTACACTTATTCAACTCATAAAATATCCAAATATATCAAGGGTATCAAGAGCACCATTTGGTCAATATTTAGTAAAAAAATGCATAAATTTTTGTAGGTGACTATTTTTGTGTTCATCTTATGGCACAATTTCCAAGAAAATGGAATTGAATCTAAAAAAAAAAACATGTTTTTTTTCAAGAATGGGCCAAGTTAGGTGCCTATTGAGATGTTTCCTAAAAAAGTGAACCGTTTGGGAGATATATGGGGCTCTTTAAGAGTGTTTTTTCTAGATTTTTCAGAATTTGATTTTCTAAAAAATGCCCATTCAACATAAGTGCCACATTCATCCACTCAACTTGGAGATTATATCATGATATTATGCTATATATTAGGATTATATACCTTTGTTTTTTTTTATCTTAGTTTGAATTGGTTACTCTCAATTAAGAATTGTAATTTCTATTTAAGTAAGAATTGTGAAAGAAGATAGGATCTTCCTCTTGGAATGAAGCTAGGGTTCAAGTAGAATAGGTTGAAGGTCTGAGAGCTTAGGGGAGAGTTTAATTGTATGCACCATTTCATACTCAAGGACTCAAACATTCTGATAATTAGACTATGTTTTTATTGTAATAATGCATTAATTTCCACGCAGTTTCAACTACGATTATATCAAATATTTTGTTGCTAATCACTTGTGTTTTGTAAAGTCATGTCCAAGTATTTGTTTCATATTTGAAATGGCATTTCAAATTTGTAAATCCTCTTGGTGGATGTATGATTTTAACAGATTGTTGACTTATATATTCATTTTTATTCCATTTTCTTCTATGTTATTTTCCATTAAGTATCTAGCTATCAACATGAATGCCCCTGACTATATGAAGTACTGATGAATGTTTTACCAGATCCTTAACTCATCCAAACTCCTTGATCCATAACCAAAACCAATCAATCATTGCAATAAATAATATGTACTAGAAATGATTCTCTTTGCAATCGAGAACATCTTCTAGTGCTAACATATCTTATGCTCAATATAATCAAACAAAAAATGTTCACAATAAGTGGTGCCTAACTATGTGACAAATTGGTTCTCACACAACTATATTGGTCCAAAGAATACATATCTCATCAATATTTTACTTGCTAATTGAATTTTCTTTCCAACATTTCATAAACATGTTCAATTATACTATTTAATCGTAGGTATAGTCCAATATTTGTCTTACACTTGTCATTACTGAACATTTTTAGTGGCTTGGATATAGTCTACTTATTTTATTTCCTAATACAAGTGTCAAATTTTCAAGCAATTTCCTAATTAGAATTTGGTTGTGTATTAACAAATGTAAGCATTTATTATTATTATTTACTTTCAGGATTATGAACTGTGCTTCACCATTAATATGTTAACCATGGGCCAATGACATACTTTTAAAAGAAAACTTCTTGTGAGGGTTTTTCATGAGTAACTTGTGCGGAAAAACATATATGCCTCTTTGGGTTCTATTTATTTTTTGTTGTTTAGTTGATGATGTGTAAGTGGGGTGTTACATATGGGATCCTTCTCGCATTGTTGTTCCATCACCCCATATAGGCATTGAATACATGCTCCTTTGTCTATTGATCTTACACCATTCAAAGACTCTAGGATCTACTCAATGTTTTTTATCCCCTTGGAATCACTTCTATTCTTTTCTTTATAGTCTTCCATATTCATGTACTTCTTGATTTTGATAAATAAATTATTAATAATAGAAAAAAGTGGGTGGTTTGGAGTAGTTAGGTTTTGGATAACATTTGCTTCATTCTTCCTACGAATATAGGAGGAAAAAATTCACCTACAAATTCCTCAACACTACTTTAATTATTCTACCTCTTGATCATTGATGATGTAGTGTTGTCATATGAAGCTATTGGGTTTTTGAATTGAAACCTTGCTATCCTATTCCATTATTCTCATGTAGGATAATTAAACTTATAAATTTTACTAAAATTATTATCCAACTCTATATAAAAATAATAAGGCATTGGAGGCTAAGGATGATACAAATCACTAACAAAAATAAGTAATTTAAAATCAAGTAATAGATTGTCCAAATTTTTTTGTCCACTTAAAGCCTTAGGTGTATCCTTGAGTTTCTCTGTACCATTCCTTTGGGCCCTAAAATTTGAAGTATAAATCTTTGAGCCACATAACTTTGATCCTTAGTTTATGGAGGTGGAAAACCTAGCTTGCATAAATAAGTGAACTTCTTTTGAAATGTTTGTTTGCTTGATCAATTGAATTTCATATGTTTTGAGCCACCTTGATCAAATTAATCTTGGGGTTATCCCTCCATTTATTCATTATCATGGTTGTGGATCATTTATCCCAAGAAGTGTTGATTTCTGTTGAAGTTTTCTGTTTAAAAAATTAATCACCTCCCCAACAACTTCATCCTTATACTCTAGTTCTTTCCAAAGCTTATTAATCTCAATTTGAACATGCCACATCCAAGTCTCATTTTTTTGACTAACCTTAAAGTAAGGATTGAATTAATTCATCATAGTAATGATCTAGTCCATATCAAATACTTTGCACCAAATAAATATCTTCTTCCCGACATATATTTTGCGGCATATTTAAGGGATTTCTTTCTATTTTCTATTAATTTATTATGATAAACAATCCTTTGATCTTTTAGATACAATTGTTCTTATAAAATATTGATTGAAACACTTAAGTCAAATATTTTTCCTTTTTTTAACGATATCCTTATTTCCAAATCCAAAAGTTTGTTTGAGAGTTTAGAAACATTACTTTTTAGAGGCATATCCTTTTCAACAGCTTCAACATGATTCTATGAGATTTTCAATTTTGATTTCAAAGATTTTGTTTCTGAGTATTTCACTTTAAATAATGTTTTGAAATCTTCCTCATCATTTTGATCAATGCCTACGGAAATTATCTTATCTTCTAGATCTTTAATTTTAACAAGCCTTCCTTTATTAAGGACTTTTTTTTTGTTTCAACGAACTTGCTAACTTGGTGACCATATTTTGAAGTTTTCCAACATTAATATTGGCTTGAATTATATCTCTAGATACCATGTCACTAGTTTGTCTCTGCATTCCACTTTGTCAACCCCTTGTATTCTCTTGAAATTAAAGTGAATCTTAGTAGTACCATATTCATGTGCTTTGATCCAGATTCATCCTTAACTACCTTATAATGAAGGACCACTATACCAAAATCACCTTTTGTATGCTACTACAATTAATATCCTTGGAACTACCGATTCTTTGGGGAAAGATTGAGGATACTGATACTTCATGAATTATTGAGATTGTTTTTTAACATTAGATACCTCAAATAATATGTATGAATCAGTTCCCATCAAACTTTATTTATCCTTGATCTCAAATGTTCCTTCTTTAGTACTAGCTACTATCATAACATCTTCTAATTTAGAATTTTTGGAATATCATAGGACTTGTAGGAACTTTCTCTTAAAATTTTCCTCCAAAACCAAAGTGGCTTTCTCCACTTCATCTCTTTACTGAATGACTATCAAATTGGAAAAGGAAGTGGTATTTGAAGTTTCTTGACTTTCCTTTTCCTCAATATACATGATCAGATCTTCCAATATTTTCTTCTTCTAAACACACTCAATTTTTCTTGAACATGGTCACTTGAGTCTCCCTCTTTTATTTTATATTTCCAAACTCTTGCTTTTCATGAGAATCTATCAGTAAATTTGTTTCTTCACTTGATTTATCATTCTTTGCATCAATAGCCATGGATGCAACTGACTTTGCAACCAATTCTACTTCCCTGAAGGATTGGTGACAATCAATCATGACAATCTCATAAACTTCATTTTGTTGTTTACTTGCGATCTTGATTGATTCTTATTTCACTTTTGTTGCCTTCTGAAACTACACCTCCCTTGCAATATTTTTTTAACTTCACTCTAGCTTTCTTTGTTGGCTAACATTTCCAATTCCATATTTGTATGATGAATATATGGTGCATATTTAATTGAAACCCTCAAGTTAGAAATCATATGGTGAGGGTCATATTTCAGTGCCTCACATAATTCAAACTTTAAGGATCCCAACACTTTTTCAACAATGGTGATTCTTGAATTGTTTTTAAATAGGAAAGGAAAACTTCAACAAACAATGTGAAGGAATACTTTTGACACCTATAAGAAAAATGTAGCTGATCTAAATTCAATCTATGCCTAATATATCATAATGAAAACAATTAGGGAGTAATATAGAATGGTAAAATATATGGTTTGACCTCAACTCCATAATTTCT
Organism: Picea sitchensis; assembly: GCA_010110895.2. Taxonomy (NCBI): domain Eukaryota; kingdom Viridiplantae; phylum Streptophyta; class Pinopsida; order Pinales; family Pinaceae; genus Picea; species Picea sitchensis. Next base: position 22,579 of record SNQJ01S0006210.1, read on the forward strand.
AAGAATGTAATGGTCTTGCGAAATATACCAATCACATACTCTAGTGTCATGGCTTAACCAAAGCAATTTCTTACATTATGAGAACATTCTAGGAGGTTGTTTACCATGGAAGACTATATAGAGTGTGAAAAAAACTTTGCCAACAAATGTTTTAAACCTTTCATTCTAAGAATGTTCTCTTAGAAAGGGTGTCCATTTAGTCACCGAATGAGGGTTTGACTCTTGATTAAGATTCTTTATACTTAGATGTTCAAGTTAGCAGATTGGAAGTATAAAAGAAGGTAAACCAAATAGGTTCAATATCTAAAGAATCTATAGGTGTGAAATTCAATGAGTTGATTATGAATGGGATCAGAAAGATACTCAACATAATTTTATTTTACAAGAGGTTCTTTTGTAGATAGGAAAATTTTATCCATCATTCCTAGGATAGTCTCATTGATTGTGTTGTCATCATTATACCCTATGGTTATACACATCATGAAAATAAATTATCTTAAGGGTCTAGGGAATATGGAGGCTCGAAAAGGGAGGATAATTTTAGGAAGAATTAATTTGGATGAAAGGTATCGGGTTAATAAGGCCTTTACATCTATGGGATATTGGGCTTTGAATTCAAAGGCCAAGGTTTCATCATTTAACTAAGTAAGGCCTTTACATCTATGGGATATTGGGATTTGAATTCAAAGGCCAAGGTTTCATCATTTAACTAAGTAGAATTCTTAGGGAGCATGAAAATTTGGGAAAATTTTGTGGAAATTACTAGAAAAATCACTTGAGAACCATCAACATACAAGACTACTCCTCAAGAAGGGTTATAAATTTTGGCATAGATAGAAATGAATTTGGGATAATGATAGGTTATAGGAATTTTCTAAATCACAAATGAAAGTAGAGATTCGGTCTTGAGAATCTCAATATTTTCCAAATGTATCTGGTCAAAGTTTGTATTGATTGTTTGTGCTAATTAGGAGTCATATATGTCATAATCAATATCAATGAATATATTAGAATTAGATGAAATGATGATGGGATTGGAATGGGTGATAAGGTTCTTTTTGGGATCCATATAAAGTGAAGAATAGTATGTAGACACTATGAAAGAAAAAATAGAAAAAAAATAGATGTATCAATCTAAATTAGATTCCGAGTAGTAGTACGGTTAATGAGTTTCAAATTGTATACAAAATTTGGGATTTCAACTTTAATAAAGATTTGTAGGTTTTATATTCAAAATAAATAGACCCTATTTACTGATGATAATTATCCATAATGTTTATTTCTACATTGTAACTTCCTATAATGATTATTTCTTTGTTGTGACGCTAAATGTCACTTTGTTATTTTTCCTAAATTACGATGGAAGGAATGCAAGATTTTTCTAAATAAATAATGTTAAATATGACAAAAAATGCCTTTACATTGAAAACCATTGCAAAGGTAGTCATCTAAATTTGAAGAACCTATTATGGGGATCCACAATTGATATCCTTACACCATGTGCCATAATGGTTTTTTATTGGAAAGGTCAAGCTACATGTTAAAAAATTATCAGTTTACCTTCCATAAAAGATTTGAACTATAGATCATATATCTTGTTTTCTTCTTGTATATAAGATATCATTTTCTATCCAAAGAGGTACTACAACCCCGAGAAACAACTCAAGAATACCTTTCAGATGAATAACTTTGACAATTCCTTTTTCCTTTTTGACCAAGAAAAACCTCATGGGAAACCAAAGGGTTGCTTACCCACATTAGTGGATGGCATCCCTAGAAAAAATGATGGAATAGATTAATGTGTATAAATTAGAGGGTTTTGAACCTTGCACCTACTGACACATAACTAGCCAAATGCCTAGCAATGTTGGACAAAACCAATTGAGCTAACCCCTTGGGTTACTTTCCCTTTCATATAATGCTAAAATGTTGAAAAATTTCAAGGTCTAATTAAAAATAGATAACAACTCAATTTCTACTTTCTTCATGTGAGGTCATATGAGTTTGATTCCATTATAAATCACCTAAACTAGGGGTCTCATTTTTCATTTTTAGTGTTAAAAATTTAACTTAATGGATGTAAAATATAAATTATAAGATAAATATCAATATTAAAGTGGACATTTATATTACAATTTATATTATACTTTCATTAAATTTAATAATTTTAATATCAAAAGATAAATACAAATCACAAGGAGAATAATTACATGTCTCAAATTATTTTTAATAATTTTTGGTGATGATATACATCATGAAAACATAAATTATAATTGTAGCAACACTTATTAATTATGATTGTAGAATAATTAGTAACTAAATATGATAGTAATTATTAGGTCACATGTTCAAACATGGCACACTCTTATGACACCAATGGGATGCACAATCCTAGAATGGGATACACAACCTTGAAAATGGTATACAAGACCTTGGAAATGGGAGGCATGATATTATTTTGTGACCCTTTTTGTCTTTTTTACACTCGTTTTGCATCTTTGTTTTGGTTCTTTTATGTTATTATTGTATCTCATTTTCATATCTTTTTTTGGCATCCTTGGTGCATTGTATTTAATCCTTGTTTCATCCAATTTCCATATTTTTGTGTCACAAGGGAGACACAAACTAGAAAAAAAACAAAATGCAAAGGAGATGCAAAGAGGACACAAGTTATTTGAAACAAGACGTAAAGATGACAAAAAATGGCGCAAAAGGAATTTTTAACCCTTGAATTTGTCTTGCATGTACCACACTATGTCGTCTCTAGACTACATTTTCTAATAGTCTATTTAGTATGGAAATGCCTAAGGAATTTGATAAATATTCAAAATTCCTTGGCTATTTGGGCCCACAAGAATTTCTCTTTGAAAGGGCATGATCACCCACGAAACACGTTAATACCCATGGAACTCATTTTTATAGGGTGAAACCTAATTAAGAAGAGTGTCAACATTGAGACAATTTAACTTTGAACAACGAAGGCATGCCTAAAGCATGGATATTCCAACACTATTCTAGAATGTAGATATATTATCTATGAAAAGTATTTAGGAGGAACCCTAATCCTATAACAAGGCCTCCTTTAAACATTAGTATGGATATTGTTTTGAAATTATAATGAACTTATGCTATTATAATTCTTTCCCATCATTAAAAAATTTATCCACTCTGCGCCTTTGCTTATATTTTACCGAATTTGGTTGTAGA
>SNQJ01S0006210.1:25899-93947 GCA_010110895.2 Picea sitchensis
ATAGGAAACATCAATGATGTTTGATATAATCAATATTCACATTAGACAAATCCCATCTAGGGGAGGAGCATGACAGCTAGGATTTGAACATGGGTCATTATGACAACAACTACTCCAAGTTGCTGCTACATCACAATGTGATACAAAATTAAAGGAAAAACATGGGGTGGGATTTGATTCCACATATGTATGAACCTCATCTCAAAAACTATGGAACTTGGATTGTGATATTTTCTTTTTTCAATAGAATCTCCTCTCTTTCCCCTAAAATTTACTTGTGTTGATTCATGTTGTTTTCATTCTTTTACTTCATTGAATCTTAAGTAGGTATGGATTTGGCATATGAGAATAATTAGCATACATACAAAATATCTCATGTACATGGAACATAATACCCAATGAATACGTTGCATTTAGGTACAATAACACATATTAATCTAGTTGATTTTAAAAAATATCGTTTCTTTGGAGTAGAAGAGGGATTTCTAAGTACCAACATTGTCTACTATGAACATGTTTAAAATCTATTTTCTAGGAAAATATAATGACAAGTATGAATATTTGTTCCCTTAAGAGGTAATATCAATCATACAATATTGTACTCTTTGTAAATAAATGAAAAACCTTAAGATATTTTTTGGAATAATGGATTATTCTCTTCACTATACCTACACAATGTGTTCATGCAATATGCTATGTGATTATTTTCTTGCATGTGTTATTACATAAGCATATAGAACCTTTCCAACCCTACCCACTTTTTTTAGATAATTCCTAGACCCATATGTGTGTGTGTCTATATATATATGTGTGTGTGTATGTGTGTTTATATATGTGTGTGTAGATACACACACAAATATATCAACTTAATGAATTCATCAAAAGGTTGTATTTTGGAGGGGATCCCTAAAACTAGAGCCAAAAAACATTTCCTCTCCAATTTATCCTAGCTAGGCATACCCTTTGAATAATTATTCTTGAGACACGTGCATTCGAATGAAGTGAAGGTCTTAGAATTATACCCCCAAGTATATGTATGTTATAGTGTTCAATATTTGTTGGCCATTGTAAGTGGAATTTAAGTTGGACCATATGTATTAATATTACAATTGTGGAAGGTCATGACTTTTCTTCTTGAAGAAATTGAGCACACAATATTTGGAAAAGAAGATTCATAGAAAAGGCCTCAAGCCATAATCACTACCTTGTATTCACTATAATGATACAATTGTATAATACAATAATGAAACCAACTTAATTACTCTCACATTGACACCTCATCGAGAGATAAGGTAGGAGGAGGCAATAAAGGAATCTAGAAACACACTTAGGATAACAACTATATCCTTAAATGTGAAGTACATAAAGGTGGTATACTAAGATTTCACGATTGTATACGAGTAAGAGGATAACATCTCCCCCCTCCCCCCCCTCAATCATAAGTCTGAACAATAATACTATAAATACAACATAAAATGATATAATCTCCAAGTCTTCATGCTGAAACTCTTGAGATAAGCCTCAATGAAGCACTACCTAAAAAACTACCAAATCTGGATGCTGAAAACTATGGAAAATCTCACTATGTAATCATGTGAGACAAAATGCTTGTAACTTGTTCATTAATGTGAAATCCAATGAGAGTGAAGCAAGAGAAGTTAATTAGCTAAGTCTGACACATCTCTGAAAATGCTTGACAACTCAATCAATGCCAAGATGCAATGCAAAATGATCCCTCTATCCTCTGCTAGGTCGAATGACCATCCAGGTGAGTGAAGTGTCCACGATATTGCCCTTAAAACCCACATTTTTGTATAGAAACATGAAAATCAACCTCAAAATTACAACATTTTTCAAGCTTGATCTTAAAAAATCAAATGGTTGGTCAAAAAAACCTTAAAATCAACACATAAATAAAAACGTGGCGCTACCTAAAGCAAACTGTTTTTTTATAAACATTAAGATTACAACTAATTATGATCTAATTGAAGTTGTGGCCTTGACAACAGATCCCTATGGAAATAAAAAATCCCAAATTGGATCTTAAATGGTCACTTGAAAATTTATTTACTATTTTGTTTTTTTAAATTACCTTAAAAAATAAATAAAGAGAGGAAAAATCTTCACAATTTTTTTTTTAAATGAAGAAAAAAATATATTAAAAAAATATTCAAAACCCAAAATAAAAAAGAAAAAAAAACATTAAAAAAAGGGAGGAAAAAAATAAAAATAAAGGAAAAATATTTAAAATTTCCTTGAAAAACATTAATTAAAAAAAAAAAAAAACTTCCCATTTTTTTTTAAATGAAGAAAAAAAACATTTTAAAAAATGTATTCAAAACTCAAATTAAAAAAAAAATACTAAAAAGAATGAAAAAAATTTAAATCTCCTCTAAAAATAATAATTAAAAAAAAGGAATAATACAAAACCCTTGAAACCTTAAAAAAAGGGGGGGAAAACCAAAAAAATACTAAAAAACTAAAAAAGAAACCAAATTCGACAAAATATTAAAAAAAAAACTAATATATTTCTTTTTTCAAAAAATATTAAAAATTTCTAAACCAACAAAATATCAAATATCAAATTTGATTATAGATATATATATAACGGGCTATATATATATATTAAAAACCAACTAAGAATCATCAAGGATTTTAGCTCCAATATGGGTATGATTGTTAATATTGATAAGACTAAGGTCATGATTATTAAATCCAATAAGATCCCTTATGATACCTTCGTATATGACAACAACAACTTGGAGGAAGTGACTTCATACACATATCTTGGAATTGATATTCACCACAAGTTCAATTGGAATTATAGCATTGAGAAAAGGATTATTGGGGGATGGAAATATTATTATGGGCTTGAAAACAATTGTAAATCAACTGATCTTTGGAGTTTGGATAAGAAGAAACTGCTCTTTGAGACTCTTGTTACAGCTGTTATTCTTTATGGATGTGAAGTTTGGGGTTGTAGTATCTCTCGTGCATCATGGTTGTATCCCATCCTCCTCTTATAAACAAGCCTCTCCCCTAGTGAGAGCATGGATATGACTAGATACCTAATGTATAAGAACAAGTTAAACAACATGGAAGACAAGAGGCTTCCTAAAATTTCTTCAAAATCAAGTCATAACCACCATCGACTCAAGCGAGGATGGCATAAAGATGCCCAGTCTTGGCTAAAATATTGGGGAATCATGGAAGACACCATTTTGCAGAATAAAGATACTATTAAAAAAAGTGTCAGATCAAAATTTAAGGAGAAAATGTGGTGTGATAAAGAGTTAGAGGAAAACAAAATTAAGGTATTATAAAGATGTGATCAACCCTAATCTAGAAGATCAAAATTATCTATTTGTTTTTCCAAGTGTAAAGAAAAAAATACAATAGCAGATCTCAATACAGATAAGGGATCTATGGGTGGAGCACCCAAGGCAATTTTTTTGGGTTTGTTATGGGTGGATTTTGGCCCATGGTTTTATACCCTTGTATTGAAATCTAGGTTAGTGGATTGAGGTTGAATGATTTTTCATAATACCTAAATATTATATTGTGAACTATTTTGTTAATACAACGAGAAAGTGGCGTGTACTTGAGTGGCGTGTACTTGAGTTTTCTATTTTTCCTTGTTAAAGATTTCCATGGTAAATCTATTATGTACTATATATGTGATATTTTTATTTATGTTTTTTTTAAAGAATCAATTAAGAATGATTCTATTTCATAGGTTTATCTATCACTATTTATATACATTTGGAATCCAAGAGGGGTTGTTAGATTCAAGGAAACACCTTTTCTTCTAGGGTTTAGCTCATTCTTTGTAGAGAAAGAGAATCCTGACTTTGTAATAAACCTTTTTGAATGGGATATTTGCAATGGTGATTCTTGTGTGTGAAATAAAATGGGGAGAACTTCAAGAATATATATAGATAAATTTAATTTCCAGAACTTTGAGTTATGGAGGTTAAATATGGAAGGTCTCCATGTGGATAGAGAATAGTGGTTTATTTCTAAGGATAGAAACCCACGAGTATGGATAAATAATATCAAGATAATCTGGATAGGAAGGTGAAGAATATGATTTGACTCCACCTTTTAGAATTAGTGTTATTTAATATCTTAGGAGAATCCAGTGCCGAGGATCTATGGGATAAGTTAGGGACTCTGCATCAGTCAAAGTCCCTAGTAAACAAGTTATTACCTCAAAACAATTTGTACCTTCCTAGGATGAATAATGGTGACTCCACGATAGAGAATATCAATTCCTTTAACATTGTGTTAATTTAGGTAGACTCATTTGAAATTAAAATTTTTGAATAAGATAAATGCATTACTCTTTTATGTTCTATTCCATATTCATGGGATGATCTTGTTGCGGCCATTGGTAGTAATATTTCATCTATATTAAAGTTTGAGGTTGTAATCACATCCTTGTTATTAAAGGGAACAAGCTGAAAATACATGGAGGGTATAATTAAAGATACCTTGTTTGTGAGAGGCCTTTAAAAATATAAAAATAAAAATAAAAGGGATAGATCAAAGTAAAAAAGGAGGTCTAAATCCCCAAGGAAAGTTATAAATAAATGTTATAAATGCGGTAAAGATGGAAATTTAAAGAAAGACTGTGGATCTATGAATGTTGACAAAGGTAAGGTATATGAGGAATTCCCATCCATAGAAATGAAGACATCCACAAAAGAAGGAGGAGATTTATACTTTTCATCTTAAGTACTTTCTTAGATCATGATGCATGGTTGGTTGACTCATGTGATTCTTTTCATATGATGCCCCATACAAAGTAGTTTTATGATATGAAAATTATGAAGGGGGTGATGTATTCCTAGGAGATGATACAAGAACTTAGATCATTCGACGTGGAAAGGTCATGATGATGCTTAAATATGGAAGAGTTAAAACCCTCCCTAGATTTTTATTTCGGGTTTAACTAGAAACATTATATCTATAAGTGTAACATCCCGCTCTGGTGCACTGAGAAAACTTATTCTTTGAGGACACTTGCTCGCAAGTGATCCAGACTATTATGATATTAAAACATTTGTCCTTGATTATGATGCGTTATNCCCGCCGTGGCTCGAACTATAGGTTAACGATTACCTAGTTCGAGAGGACCCATGATGCCGCGAGGGCAGACTACGACAGTCGCTTGCGATGATTCTAAGGGACGTGCAATAAGGCGGGGGACTTATTCCTTAGAAGCCCTTAGTCTCCCACAAGTTCACCTGGCGGAGTGTTGACTCCAGGGGTTATTGATGTCTACCAATCAGTCAAGAGGTGAGTAGCACCCTTGGAGCACGTGGTGCATCCTGAAGGGCACGTCGCGCAAAAGAAACACTAGAGGCGAGTGGCACCCTTGGAGCACGTAGTGTGTCCTGAAGGGCATGCCGCATTGATGATGTTAAAGGAATGAACCTAGATGGCCTAAGACTAATAGCTCATTAAGAAATTAAAAAAGAAAACAACTTCCCTAATTAAAATGTCACCTAGTTCAGAATCTAAGTCCTAAGTCTAAAACTTCACTAGGGGTAAAATTTTGTCTACCCTTAAGAAAAATACCTTATAAAAATAAAATAATAAATTTTAAACTAAAAACCACTTAAGTAATAGTTGTGGACTTCATAAATTTTTGGGTAAAATGAAGAGAGTAAGAACTTAATTAAAATCTGTGGATATCAAAGGTAAAGAAGAAATAAATTATTTAACTTGTGAAAGTGTAAAAAGATATTAAATTAATAATAAAAGGAAAAGAGTAAATAGCGCAATTGCCATTTTGGCTCTAATAAAAAGGGGGAAAGAATGGAATAATAAAAATTAGGAAACTAAGGAATGGAGGAAACATAATAAGGGAAAGAGGGGAACTTATGGTAAAAAGCGAGGTCAACATAGTAAAGAATCTGCAATTAAGAACCTTCTAATTTGAACTAAATTAGCAACTTCATTTTAGGGAAAGTATTTAAACCTATGAGGGAATCTAGGAACACCTAGGAGTAAATTTAGGAGCAACTCTAGGTGGGTGAGGGAAATAAGACAATTTAATAAATTAAAGAAATAGTTAACGGAGAAACGTGGGGGATGGATGACACTTGTGTGAAGGAGAATATTTAGAAGATTTTTATTAAAACTTAATTTAAATGTGATTTAGGGAAAGATGGAAGATCTAAAAACTCTATAAAAGAAAGGGAAGAGAAGGAAGAAGGGGATCGGCTGTTAGCGTAATGTTACATTGCCGGATTTGTGACTTGACTGATTACTTGTGGGGAGTTGGGATTTTCCAGCTTGGATAGGAGTGGTAGCTCGGCCTTGTGAGGCGAGCTAGGAGCTAGACATACCATCTGGATAGTGTGTAGCCCCTTTGCAGCTCGGGGGGCTAAGGGGGAAGCAAAGTACCCCTAGCGTTGGCTGGGAGGTATTGGTGAGACCTCGATAGTCAACGAGCGGGAGCGGCACAGAGCTCAAGTGCGGGATAACGTCTTCGGGTTATCTGTCATCGGTCACAGGTACGCAAGTGCGTTTCTTTGTTTAAGAATAAAAGGAAAATTGTTTAAAGTTGTATATGAATCCTTATGATGATGATTGATGTGTTGAATTTTGGATCATCCCGTTTCCTTGTTGTTGTTTTCTATGCCTAGATTGTTATAACCCCGCAATCCTTTCGATGAGTTATCCTTGGCTATGGCATTCTCTTACTATTGGCTGCAATTTCTTATTGGTGTTCTTTAGGCGTTTATAAATTACGGTGGGCGTTTATATCTGACTGTGGGCATTTTGTTTTAATGTGGACATTTATATATAACTATGGACGTTTATATCTGACTGTGGGCATTTTTATATATGACTATGGGCTTTTTGTAATAATGGGGGCGTTTATATATTACTGTGGGCATTTTGTATTGTTGTAGGCGTTTATAAATTATGGTGGGATTTTTTATATATGACTGTGGGCATTTTGTTTTAATGTGGGAATTTATATATGATTGTGGGCATTTATATCTGACTGTGGGCATTTTGTAATAATGGGGGCGTTTATATATTATTGTGGGCATTTTGTATTGCTGTAGGCGTTTATAAATTATGATGGACATTTTTATATATGACTGTGGGCGTTTTGTTTTAATGTGGGCATTTATATATGACTGTGGGCATTTATATCTGACTGGGGGTGTTTTTAAATATGGGTGTATGGGCATTTTCGTTTTGTAAAATTTAGTTCTGAGAATTCGTTCTGGCAATAGGTGTATTGGCATTTTCGTTTTTGGTAAAATTAGTTCAGAGAATTCGTTCTGCAATGGGTGTATTGGCATTTTCGTTTTGTAAAATTAGTTCTGAGAATTCGTTCTGGCAATGAGTGTATTGGCATTCCGGTTTTGTAAAATTTAGTTCTGAGAATTCGTTCTGGCAATGAGTGTATTGGCATTTTCGTTTTGTAAATTTTTTTCTGAGAATTCGTTTTGGCAATGAGTGTATTGGCATTTCTGCTTTTGTAAAATTTAGTTCCGAGAATTTGTTTTGGCAATGAGTGTATTGGCATTTTCGTTTTGTAAAATTAGTTCTGAGAATTCGTTCTGGCAATGAGTGTATTGACATTCCGTTTTTGTAAAATTTAATTCTGAGAATTCGTTTTGGCAATGAGTGTATTGGCATTTTTGTTTTGTAAAATTTGTTCTGAGAACGTTCTAGCAATGAGTGTATTGGCATTTCCGTTTTTGTAAAATTTAGTTTTGAGAATGCGTTCTGGAAATGAGTGTATTAGCATTTCTGTTTTTGTAAAATTAGTTCAGAGAATTCATTCTGCAATGGGTGTCGGGCATTTTCGTTTTGTATTGTTCTGTAAATTCGTCTCTGGCAACCTCTGTCCCTGGAAAACGAAGTTCTCCCTCCTTAAACTTTCATTGATTTATGGATTGTCTCTTAACATATGCACAATGATTTATCTAATTTCTGGATTGTCTCTTAATTATCGGCACAATGTTTCATCCTTATTTTCTGGATTGTTTCTTAATTGTATGCACTGGTGTACCTGCAAGGATTTTAAATAACTTTTACTTGAAAACAATCCCATCCTTATGGTGACACCGTTTTCATTTGATTATGCATTAACAACGTTTCAACTCCTTCATATAGGGTAATTCCCAGCTTTATATTTTGGTTTATGGTGACAACTATCCTTTGTTAATCTTGTTGCTTCCTTTTACCTTTATCCCTTTTGGATATTTACAGTTGTAGTAAAACTTTTATCCCTTGCCTCAACCCTCAATTATTTATTAATACCAAAGATAGGTCGATAAGATATCCACTGTCTTGTATGTTTTCACCCTTTTTCTCTATAAATTTTATTTGGATAGATCTTAATATCGTTATTCCACCGTTATCTTTTATTTTAACTTTTAATTTATTCTAGCATGTTATATGGGGCATCGAAAATGCACATGATCTATCATAGTGTAGAGTTTCATTATTACTGGATGAAGGGTATGAATATTGTAGAACCTTTTTAGATATCTCCACATGATTATGAAATGGTTTAAGTTTTTAAAAATGATTATTATTTTTAAATTGGTGAAGTCCATAGCATAGATATAGAGTACATAGCTCATAAAAGAACTAAACACAGTCAACAAAGTTAATTATGCCTGGTCACTATCAATGCAAAGCTGGCTGCTCAAGGCAACTATCGTCTAATTAGGACTTCCACTCATAAACCTACAACTATTTTCTAGCTAAGCGTTTCCATCTATAAATTTTCTCTCCGTAAACACACATAGTTAATGCTGAATGGTAAAATTAAAGTTGTATTATTGATCAATTTAGAACGGTTAGTTTAGATATGAAAATGGTGTTGATGTTAATGGTTCATGTAATGTCCTTGCAATATAAAAAGGGCTATGTTAGCATGGATAACATATGAAATGTAAGATCATTGTTATTTTTATTTACAATGTTATTGTAGTATAAAAAGTAATGATATGGTTAATTTATTGTAAGGTTAATTTAATTTTATTATTAGTGACAACATGTAAAAGGTAAGGTCCTTGAAACTAATTACAATAAATTATTATGATTTAGTAAAGGGGGAATTTGCAATTAATTATATGTACTTATTTTTAAGGTTGGGTTGGTAACTCGTCGACTAACAGAAATTAAACTAAGTGATTGATCTGTACTTGATGCCATTTGAGTCGTAGGTAATGCTGAGTCTTAACTAATAGTAGATTAGTGTCGATGTCCTTCTGACTTGCACCTTCCATAGAGGACGTGGTCGTTCGTTAACCTTTGTTGTACTTGGTTGTAAGCAATTTATTGCTTGGTCTGCTTGTGTCGGGCAGGATGTAGACACCTCCATCTTCCTCAGAACAATCGCCAACCCTGAGACCTTAAATGGTTAAAATCGATGGGAACCTGGGTTTGAGCGTTGCTTATGTGTCTTGGAGGTCCTAACCATTGCAGGGTAGGACGGGCGAGTAGTTAGTATTTTTATTTTCATCGATTGTTTGTCTCCCTTTGATTCTGGATGCTTGATGTGCATCTTAGATCATTATGTTGTCGTTGTAGTTGCATGCACCATGTTCGTCATCGTATGGCGACACAGAGTCGAATGTATTTATTATCCTAGTACACACGCGCACACACAAAAAAAATAAAATTATTAGCACTTGTTAAGAGGTTGGTCATCGTAACGAGGAGGAACGTTACAGTAAGTAATGTGAGAGATGTGGGTGTGCATGTGATATTTGAAAATGATAGTGGTGAGATGGTTTGATAATAAATTGTGTTGGAGAATAGGAGTTTGTATTGGGACTATATACAAGCTTAAGGTAAGAGATGTGAATAAATGAAATAGTTTTGTTGTTCCTAAGGAAAGAAATGAAAAATGAAGAACCATTATGTTTAATGAGAAGAATAAAATCCTTTGGCATCAAATATTTGGACATATTAGAGAGAAAGGGATTCAAAATTTTCACACTATAGATATGGTTGAAGGAATTTTTTGTTTGAAGGATTTTGCAGTTGATACATAGTGATGTGTTTGGATCTATGTTTGTTCCATAATTGGGAAATTATTTGTAATATTTTTTTTAAAGATGATTTATTAAGGAAAGCATGGATTTATTTCCTTTAACAAAATTCGAGGTTTTCAGTTACTATAAATAGTTTAAATTTCTTATAGAAAACTAGATAGATAAGAAGATAAAGGTGTAGAGAAAAACTAATAGTGGGGTGTTTTGATAATTTTTGTAGGAAATGTAGAATGGAAAAGAAACATATGACTCCATACATGACTTAATAGAGTGGATTTTAAGAGGGTATGGACATGATGCTAAGGGAAAAAAGTAGAAGTATGATTAATGGTGCAAGCCTAGAGGAGAAATTTTAGGAAAAGACAATAGAAACTACATGTTACCTGATCAATCAATTAACCACATAATATCTTGTTTATAAAACTCTGTCTGAGGCATGAAAAGTTAAGAAACCTTATCTTGAACATATTAGAGTTTTATTTGTGATGCTTATGTCAATGTTTCAAAGGAAAAAAAAGGAGTAAGCTAAACCATTAAGTAGATAAGTGTATCTTCGTTATCTATATAAGTGGGGCTACAATATGGGAACCTAGAAATAAATAAGAATTATTATAGCCATAATGTAATATTTAGAGAGGATAAAAGGTGTCCAAATAAGGAAGAAAAACAGAAAGAGGAAGAACTAAAAAAGATTCATTTCGATTTGGAGGATGGAGAATATGACTTAGAATAATAAGATGAATTGGATGAGGAAGATGTTGGTTGTGGAGCCTGATTATCTTCCTGATTCAGAGGTTTGTTTTAGCTATGCTTGGACCCCATTCCCTAATGGGAGGTGTGGGGGGTTTTGACCCCCCACAATTGTCGCCAGGGGGTTCAGGGGGGGAAACAACAATTTTTGTAGCCCCCCCCCTAGTGGATGATTCAGGGGCTGTGCCCTTGAAGCGAAATATTGGGAAAAGTTTCCTTGTAAAATATTGTAATTTCATAGTTAATATGGACCATTCATTATAAGGTCGCAGATCTGATGGTAGAAGTTATTTTAGGTTTTTTTTTTCCCCTAGAATGTAACCCTCTCTTATGAGGGAATTGTATTGCAGTTGTGTATTTTTGCGGATATTGTATTTTGAGAGAGGAGACTATGAGAGAAATAAGAGGAAGTTACAACGGGTGTGTTGTAGGTTGTATCCCTTCATTATGCTGGATAATAAAAAGGAAGGACCTGGAAATTTATTTGGTGGATGTAGCCCAGACTAGGTGAACCACATATATATGTGTTTCTATTGTATCATGTATCTTCTATGTTTTATTTCCGCATTTGTTTTATTTTATTTCTCCATGATCCTATTTTTCTAACAATTGGTATCAGAGCGAAAGGTAACTCACAGAAAAAAAAGGGTTCTAGTTCGAGTGGGAGAAATGGTGGAATATGGAAAGTTTAGGGTCGAGAAATTTAATGGCCAAAACTACCAGTTATGGAAGATGTATATGGAAGATTATTTATATTAGAAGGATCTATTCCTACCATTGGGTGGAATAAAAAAGAAGCCGATGGCCATGAAGGATGAAGAATGGGAGGTTCTTGACATAAATGCATTAGGAATGATATGACTGAGCCTGGCAGATTCGATGGCTTTTAATATTTCAAAAGAAAAGACAATGAAGGAGTCGATGGATGCATTTACTAAACTGTATGAAAAACCCTCAGGGTCCAATAAGGTATTTCTAATGAAGAGATTATTTAATATGAATATGTCAAAAGGTGGGTCTGTTGCAGATCATTTAAATGAATTTAATACGATTACTAATCAACTAAGTTCTATAAAAGTGGACTTTGATGATGAGGTTAGGGATATTCTAATCGTTTTCTCATTGCCAGAAATATTTAATGGATTGGTCATGGATGTAAGTAACTTTGTCTTTGGTTCAAACACTCTAAAATTTGATGATGTTGTTGGTGTTATCCTTAGCGAGGAAATGCGATGGAAAAGAACAGGTGATACATTAGGTAATGCATTAAACATGTAGAACAAGAGAAGACAAAAGGATAGAGGAAAGGGCTCAGGGAACCATGGGAATTATAGGAAGGGCAGATACAAATTCAGGCTGGGAAAGATAGAGTGCTGGAATTGTGGGAATAAAGGACATCTAAAGAAATACTGTAGAGCTCGAAATAAACAAAGAGATGGACAACATGAAAAAATTAGGAAGCAAATGTAATAGGTGATGTGTTACATGATGCTTTGATTCTTTCTACAGATGATATTTCTGAGTCTTGGGTAGTATATTTAGGGGCTTCATTTCATGCCACACCTCATAGGAAACATTTTCTAGATTATGTTCAAGGTGATTTTGGATAGGTTCATTGGGGTGATGATGCACCATGCAAAATTGTTGGAATGGGAAAGGTACAAATAAATAAAAAGAATGGAAACCAATGGTTGTTGAAAGAGGTAAGACATGTTCCAAATATAAGAAAAAATGTGATTTCAATAGGGCATTTGGCAAGTGAAGGTTGCATATCCATATTTACAGATAAGTCGTGAAAGGTCACCAAAGGATCACTAGTGATAGAAAAATGAGAGAAGGTAGGTACATTGTATTTATGTACTGGTAATACTGACTCTTCTATCTCTTTATCTTCTACAGGAGTGGATACAATACTGTGGTATCATAAGCTTGGACAGATGAGTGAGAAGGGGATGCAGATACTTCACAAAACAATTTTATTTCCAGATCTTAAACAAGTTGATTTGGATTTCTGTGAGCATTGTGTTTATGGAAAACATAAGAGAGTCAAATTTCTCAGAGTTGGAAAAGAAAAGAAGGGTGAGAAGTTAGATCTTATGCATACAGATGTATGGGGACCGTATCATGTATCATCTCTTGGTGGCTCTCATTATTATGTTACTTTTATTGATGATGTAATTAGAAAAACTTGGTTTTATTGCATTCGACAAAAATATGATGTTTTTGATACTTTTAAGAAATGGAAAGATTTGGTTGAGAATGAGACATGAAAAAGGTTGAAGTGTCTCATATAAGAGAATGTAGGTGAATACTGCAACAATGAATTTGATGATTATTGTTCATACCATGGGATTCATAGAGAGAAGATAGTTCCAGAAACACCATAAGAAAATGGTGTGTCAGAAAGGATGAACATGACATTCATGGAGCATGTAAGGACTATGAGATTGCATGATGGGTTTCCCTTATAGTTTTGGGCAAATGCTGTAGATACTACTATTTACTTAATAAACAAAAGACCTTCAATATATTTGGATGGTGGAATTATAGAGGAGGCATGGACAGGTAAACAGGTAAACTATTCGTTTTTGAATACTTTCGGTTGTGAATCATTTGTCCATATTGATAAAGAAAATAGAACAAAGCTTGAGGTAAAATCAAATAAGTGTACCTTTATTGGATATAATGTTAATGATTTTGGTTATCACTTATGCGATTATGAAAATCACAAAATAATTAGGAGTAGAGATGTCATATTCAATGAGAAGGTCACATACAAAGATCAGTTGTAGGGAAAGAAACAAGAAAAAAAAAACCCATAATACACAGTGCTTTATGAGATCACTGAAAAACAATTTCCAAAGGTACCAGAAAATAAAAATGTACAACAACAGGAGCACCATGTACCTCAAACTCCTACAAGTGTTCTTAGAAGATCTACCAGGTTAAGTAGACCCCCTGAACTATACTCTCCTTCGTTATACTATTTATTATTGACTGATTCTGGTGAAACAAAAAGTTCCGAAGAGGCAATGCAGGTAGACACTAAAAGGAAGTGGGAGCAAGGCATGAAAGAGGAAATGGATTCATTGGTAAATAACCAAAATTAGCACTTGGTTCAGTTGCCTGCAGGAAAAAAGAGAATTGCAGAATAAATGGGTTTACAAGTTGAAGGAAGAAGATGGAGGAAACAAATGATACAAGGATAGACTTGTTGTAAAGGGGTTTATACAAAAGAAAGGTATAGATTTTGATGAAATATTTTTTCTTGTTTTTAAGATGACTTCAATTAGGACTATTTTAAGTCTTGTGGTAGTAGAATATTTGCATCTTAAACAATTAGATGTAAAATTGTTTTTTCTCCATGGGGATTCAGATGAAGGGATTTTTATGTAGAAGTCATAGGGGTATGAGGTCAAAGGGAAGGAGAATTTGGTATGCATGTTGAAGAAGAGCTTGTATGGCCTAAATCAAGCTCCAAGGAAATGTTATTTGAAGTTTGATAGGTTTATGGAAAAACAAGGTTATAGTAGATGTCATTCTGATCACTGTGTTTATTTTAAAAGGATAGAAAATGGAAACTATATTATCTTACTATTGTATGTAGATAACATGATTGTTGCAGGGTCTAATATGAAGGATATAAATGTGCTCAAGAAGAAATTATCTGATTCATTTGCGATGAAGGATTTGTGTGCTGCAAATAAAATACTTGGTATGATAATAACAAGAGACAGGAAAAATTGAAAATTGACATTGTCTCAGGGTGAGTACATAGAGAAGGTGTTGGAGAGGTTTAGAATGTAGAATGCAAACCTAGTTAGTACATCTTTGGCCAACCATTTGAAATTAACTAAGGAAATGTGTCCCAAGACACATGAGGAGATAGAATACATGTCAAAGTTCCCTTATTCATCAATAATTGGCATCTTGATGTATGCGATGGTTTGTGCAAGACCATATATTGCACATGTAGTTGGAGTTGTGAGAAGGTATATGAAAAATCCATATAAAGAACATTGTGAGGAAGTAAAGTGGATTTTTAGGTATTTGAGAGGTACTACTACTCATGCATTATGTTTTGGAGCTTCAAACACTGTTCTACAAGGAGATGATGATTTATATATGGAAGGTGATAAAGATAGAAGGAGGAGAACCACAAGGTATGTTTTTACTGTAGGTGCAACAACAATAAGTTGGATTTCAAAACTGAAAAATGTTGTTTCACTTTAATCAACAGAAGTAGAGTATGTTGTTGCTATAGAGGCTAGTAAAGAGATGATTTGGTTACAGAGGTTTATGGAGGAATTGTGAAAGAAGCAAGAGAATAATAGGTTGTACTGTGAAAATGAGAGTGCCATTCATCTTGTAAATAACTCAAGATTCCATTCGAATACTAAGAATATAAAACTCAAGTACCATTTCATACGATCTGTCTAGGAAGATGGGCATTTGAAGTTGGAAAAGATACATACTAGTCAGAATCCTGCAGACATGTTAACAAAGGGAGTAACCAGAGAGAAAATGAGTTCCTGCTCAATTTCAGTTGGCCTTTAAGCATGAAGGTGAAGATGAGAAATTTTCCAGGTCCAAGGTGGAGTATTGTTTAATAGGTACAACAATAGTGGAGTTATTGTGATCAGTTTACAAGGAGGAGATTGTTGGTTGTGGAGCTTGATTATCTTCCTAATTTAGAGGTTTGTATCAGCCGTTCTTGGACCCCATTCCCTAACGGGGGGTGTGGGGGGGATTCCCCTTGTTAGCGTTGTCATTTTTCTTTCCAATTTAGAGTTGGTTTTAAAGTCACGTTGTGACCCATGCACCCGAGCATGTGAAGTCAGGTACACAACATCGTGAGTTTGAAGTCAGCAAGTATCAGGTTGGCCCTCGAAAATGGGAAGGGATGTCATATTCAAAACTTGTATAATAGGTATGGGTATGTATTTTTCAAGAAAGTCGATTCCTATCGAGAAACCATTCTCTACGTGCCTGAGGTCGAGTCAAGTGGTTAATAGAGGTCACGTCAGCAAGTACATCAATTATTATTAGTTCATCATGGAGGTCGGGGGAATGAAAAATCACGACGTTCATATCATGCATTGCCAACAAACCTTATCACCTTTATCCTACACGCGGGGATTTTCCATGGAAAACCTACAACTTGACTTGGAACATATCATCGCCTTCAATTTTCTATCCTCCAACATGATTTTCCTCTCCTGTCCGATTCGTTATAAATCTCATATGCTCGACATTCTCCCCAGTCGTAGAATCAGGCCTAAACTCTATTTGCAATTTCCCTTGCCAGTCTAGCTTGATCAAAACCTTCCCTCCTGTGCATTTTTTGGATACACTGTGAGAAGATTTCACCTTAGTCGCACCATGGTGACCTCTCAGAGCATAAGTAAAGGTGAACAGAGTAGCAGAACTGCAAGGTCCGAGCCCCAAAGGGGCTGGGATTCATTCTCACATGCGACAGACATTCCCAAAGACATAAAAGGAACTTTTCTTTTACTTGCAAAGAAGACCAGATCAAATCACGAAAAATATGAAACGAAGGGATTCACACAAGAAGGGAAGACAGTAAGAACCCCCTCTTCCCAACAACAAATGCCTCGGAGGAGGGGCAGGCTGAGGAAAAACCAGGAGATCGTGGAAGCTCAAATTTTAGAAGAACTATGCGTCAAATTGATAGCTGAAGAACTACTCAGATGCACCACTCGGTTAGAACCTGCTAGGGGATCGAGCTGCAAAGAAAAGAGTAGAACAAGGAAAGATGATATCGCAAGAGAAAATGAGAAAGTGCCATATCAAAAACTGAAGAAAGCAAAGTTGTCCATCGCTGAACTCTATCAGGAAAACATGGAATTAATGTGACAGCTAGCGAGAAAGGATATGGAAGCGTCTGTGATGCAGGGTCGCGAAGGGAACGTGGCATGGTTGAAAAGGAAGCTCAGAGAGGCACAAGACACCATTGTATAGCTGTGAGAAACAAAAATACTAAAAGAAGAAAGGCATGCAAAACATTCCATAGAATGAGAAATGACCGAGAAGGAAGCCCGCATAGCTCTCGCCACAGTGCAGGAAAAACAAGTTTAGCTGCCACCTGTCTTTGCACCCGTAAAAGATGAGAAAAATATTGGCAGTTTTGAATGATATGTTTCTCTGAAGCACACTACCATTTTGATAACGACCGCGGCGATCTAACAGTTGTTTACTGCGTGTAGTTCTCAATAACTGATCACATCACATATATCGAAGTCGTTATTTACAAACAACAAGCTCCTGACAGACACCTGTTCGTCAGGACACCTGCTCAAAGGAACATAATGACACATCTTTTCTCCATTCCAAAGCCTAACCAACAATCAAATCCCCATGGCGAAACTGGGAACAGTCATAAGTAAAAAAGCGTGATTGTTGTCTATTTTTGGAAAACACTATGCGAAGAGTCTCCAACGCATATTGCTCAGTTTTCCTAGTTCTAAGGGTTAGCAGTTAGGAAGCAGGGTATCCCAAGTAGCACCCTCGTTTATATATTTCATATTTTCGATGTAAGCCAGGTTGGTTGGTAGATTTGGTAGATGATAGCTATTGTATGTAATATGAAGTTTTGACCAGAATTTAATGCAAAGGTCTTGTGACTTGATAAAAAGATTCTAGTTGTAACAGTTGGATGTATTGTGCATATTTATTTGCGTATGTTCTTTCCTATTATCTTTATTTCATATATATTTATGTCTATTTTAGAATTAATTATGGAACCTGCAGATTCACTGTACAACACCCCTTGTTCGCGCCACTTAGACAAAACATTTTCCTCTAAATATAACTCTGAATTCGCCCACAACGACGCTCTTGAGTTACTTCCTGTAATTTCTCCCGCCACACATTACGGTTTTACACTGAAGGTTGTTTCTCACCTAGCCTTATCCTCTCGAGTCCAGTCACTGAGTCATTTGTATCATCTTTTCCTCAGATCAACTCCATAGCCCAAGTTTTACTTTCTTGCGCCAATATAACTAGAACCCATTATATCATAGGTGTTAAATCTAGCCATTGTTTTCAAAGTCATATCCCGCGTGGAGACCATGCCACTTCCGAGAGAGCCCTCTCCAGATCCAAAAGGCTAGTTTCGAGTCTCAAAGTTGGTTTAAAAAGTTAACTTCGTCATCTATTTATCAGTGGAACATATTTACAGAGTGCTAACATTTTGGTGCAGTTGTCGGGGAACGCAATTGAATAGATTTTCCCTTGGAGAATGACAATGTTGTAGTTTGACCCCTAAAGGTAACAGAGGGACAAACATCCATACCAACTGAAATCCTTACCCTGGCGACTCGATTCCAAAAAAACTAGTAGCCTCAAGTAGCACAGTTCAGGAAACCTGGCTCCAAAAACGATTTACAACAGAGTGAATCCTGACCCAAACCCCTCGGAAATTGTGTATGACCTCGAGAAGATTCTGCGTAAGGATAGAGAGAAAGCACCAGACCCATTCTACTACCTGGACATAAGCCTGTCCTTTCCCAAAGATGGTGCACAGAGCATTGACAACCTTGAGTTTGATGCATTCTTTGAGCAAACTCTGTTCTGGTCGAAATCGAAAACCAGTTTGGACGAGACTGTTTTCGACCCAAAAAAATTCCCAGCCCTAGTATCAAATAATATCCCTCAGAATCCAAATCCTCCTAGGGCTATGACCACCAGATTCGCTCCCCTCATCCTGCCTGCCCAATTGCATGACTTACCTCAAAATTATAGCCAGAGGATCAGGCTCTACGACACTAAGGGAAATGTTTCCGCTCAGAGGCACCTGGATTGGTTTAATTATTTCATTGACTTGGAAGAGGTGGACTACGTAGATGAAAAAATGAGGTTGTTCTCACAAAGCCTCTTGGGAAATGTAAGAAAATGGTTCAATGCCCTCCCGTTGGCGAGCATTCGGGACTTTTCCACATTCGATACGTCGTTCCTAGATAAATGGGGAGACAAGAAAAACCCTTTGAAGCTACTGACACAATACAATAACATGAAGAAAGCACCGGAAGAGACGGTGCAAGAATTCTTTGCCTTCTTTTTGAAGGTGTACAACTCGATCCCTGTAGAAGTTAGGCCGCCCCCTGATGCTACATAGTTGCGGTACACTGATTCCTTCGAAAATGATTTCTCCCCATTGTTAAGAGAAAGAAGATCAATGAATCTAGACGCTATAATGAACAATGTTTTCGAAGTCAAAGTAAACATGATGGCATCAGGAAGAATAAAAACAAGGTTCAACAAAGGCGACAAGAGACCCCGGGGAGATGCACAACCATCGATGCCATGGTCCTCAGACGATAAATTCGACATGATGATGAATACCATGGAGAAGTTGATGGCGAGAATGTCCATGAGAAACATACATGTTGCCCAAGAACAGAATGACCCACCTCCCAGAAATCAGAACCTTAGAAGAGGTCAAATCCCTCAAATCAGATAGAGGGAACATAAAGAGAAAAGGGATCAAGGTGACTAGCAAACGATACCTCCTCTCCAGAACAATTACAAAGATGAGGATTTCAACCAGACATTCGATGACTAGATGCATTGTTGCGATGACCAAAACCTGCGTGTGTTCTCGACAAAGAGCAAGCATGATCAATATATGAGTAGGAACAAAGACTTCATGCCAGAGGCCGACAATGATATGATACTCGAAACAGATGATGCGCCATATTAGGAGACAACAGAGTCTAGGAAAGGCTATCAAAATTCCATCTTGCAATTCCAGAAGAAGTACAACGTCTGGAGAAAATACATGCCTATTGAGTCGCAACAAACGAACCCCATAAGGAAGCCTCTGGTGGACACTCCTTCCACAATCCAAAACATTTCAGACAACATGACCAAGGATGCGATAGAGAGAGCTAAGTCGAAGGAGGAGGTCCCCAATAAATCCCCAGAGACAGGACGGGAGGTGAACGAAAAATAGGTAGAAAAAACTTGTCTCTCCTTCAATTTTGAACACGAGATGGACAAAATGAAAATCTTTGTCCCGTTCAATGAACTTATTAGAAAGGGAGATTATCGAGAATAGATCATTAAAATGCTTAAAATGGGGGGGACCCTTGATACTCTAAATCTTCAAGATGATCACCCCATCGTCCTTTTTGGTCCGCGCATTGAAGAGACAAGCGATACCGAAGATGTCCCTCCTTTCTATGTCAGTCTGAAGATCCATGACATGAACCTGCATAACGCTAGTCTAGATTCTGGTGCGTCGCACAACCTCATACCGAAGGTGATCATGGACGAACTTGGATGTCACCAGGCCATACAAAGACCTCTTCTCCTTTGATTCGAGGAATATCAAGTGTTTGGGCCTTATCAAGGACCTGGTTGTATCATTGGCTCAAATCCCTGTTAAGACCATGGTCATGGACATGGGCATCGCAGACATACCCCTAAAATTTGGCATGCTTCTCTCGAGGTCGTGGGATGCGAAGTTGAAGGGAACATTGTAGATGGATATGCCATACGCCACTATCCCTGTTTTTGGCCATGACAGAAGGCTGTATAGAGAAGTGTTGTTGAAGTACATGCTAAGAAGCAAGACACAACCACACAATCATCCCATATATGCCATCGACACTGAGGTGGGGTCTTTTATATTCTACAATGACCTGAATTTCAAAGAGGAAGAACTGACAACCATTGTAACAACTGACGTGGAGATCATGAGGGAAACAAAAAAATGCACCGATCCAAAAGACTGCATAGAAAAAAGGGTGTGGAACATGAGTTTTGATGGTGCAGTCAGTAGAGAAGGAGCTGGAGCTGGTGTATGGGTGAACCCCCCTGAAGCAAGCACGAAGCTATGCTCATACAAGCTCGCATTTGAATGCACTAACAACATGGCCTAGTATGAAGCACTAATCATAGTCTTGCAAGTTCTGAAAGAATTAGGCGCGCATAAGATAGTAGTGCACGAAGATTTCGAGCTGATCATAAATTAGGTAAAGGGTGTATATCAAACCAAACACCCCACGCTGAGAGTGTACAGGAATTTGGCTTTGGACCTCCTCTAAGGATTCTCATAATATGACCTATGTGATATCCCCAAAGAGAAAAATCATATCGCCGATGCACTAGCCACCCCGACCTCAGTTTTTAAGATCCCCATATTCCCAAACAAAAAATATTAAATTGAGGTCAGGCACAGGCCAATAGTGCCTGATAATATCAAACACTGGAAAGTGTTCGATGATAACAAACAAGTGGAAAGAATCCTCCTTATGAGCGACGATTTCTCTAATACAAACATTGATGAGGAATGATGCGGTGACGAAGATGAGAGTGCAGATGTGCACAGTAATGATGAACCTTTCCAAAACCAGATCACGGGAAGGGACATAATACAATTGAAAAATAATATTATTCCAAAGGGGTTGGTGCCGCTGGAAAAGATGTTTGACGAGAATGATGTGGCTAAGAACCCCAGGATCACTGCAAGTGAAGAAGACGTGGAATACTACAACATCAGGACAAAGGAGAACCCGAAGATGGTAAAATTATCCAAGACACTCAGTCCAGAGGTCAAGCAAGACTATGTAAATCTCATGAAATATTTCCCAGACGTCTTTGCATGGAGCTATGATCGTCTTTGCATGGAGCTATGATGACCTAAAAGTGTATGACACGAAAATGATCCAACATGTTATCCCTCTCAAGGAAGATCAGAAACATTTCAACCAAAAGCTGAAACAAATAAATCCCCTGTTGCTACCACTGATCGAGAAAGAGGTAAAAAATATTTTCGACACTAAAATTATTTTTTCTTTGAGGTTATCGAAATGAGTAGCTAATCTGGTACCTGTAAGAAAGAAAAGAGGCGAGATAAGACTATGTGTAGACTTCTAAAATTTAAATAAAGTGTCTCTCAAGGACCACTACCCCCTTCCTAAAATGGACTACATCCTGCAAAAAGTGGTGGGGTCCCAGAAGATGTCTATGTTGGACGAGTTGTCAGGATATAATTAGATCATGGTCCACCTAGACAACAGAGATAAAATGAATTTTACAACTCCATGGGGAATGTTCATGTACGCCAAGATTCCATTCGACCTAATGAATGTTGGAGCCACTTTTCAGAGGGCCATGGATGTTGCATTTGCTGATGAAAGGGAGAAATTCATTGTGATTTATCTGGATGACATCACTATGTACTCTATCTTTGATAAACAACATCTTGAGCACCTGAAGAGAATTTTCCATAAGTGCAAAAAATTTGGCATGTCACTGAATCCAAAGAATTCTCACGTCGCAGTAGAAGAAGGAAAGTTGTTAGGACACATCATTTCCAAAGAGGGAATTAAGATAGAACCTAGAAGGGTTGAAGGGATCCTGAATATCGACACACTGCACAGTAAAAAGGAGGTATAATCTTTCCTGGGAAAGGTGAACATTTTTAGGAGATTCATCCCAAACCTAGTGGAAATGATAAAACACATAACTTGCATGCTCAGGAAGGGAAGCGAGAACAAGTGGAACCCGAAGGCCAATAAGTATTTTGAGGATAACAAAGTGGTGCTGACAAAATCTCCTGTACTAGCTAGCCTGGATTTTATGAAAGTTTTCCTCCTGTTTTCATTCGTCTCAGGACACACTATTGTCGGCGTGCTGCTACAGAAAAACGAACACGATTTCGAAAAACCCATAGCCTATTTCAGTCGGACGCTGTGTGACGCTCCACTAAGGTATGAAATCATGTAAAATCAGGAATATGCCTTAGTAAAAGCCTTGAAATAATTCAGGACATACATACTGCACTCCCATGTTATCACTTGTGTACCCAACAGTTCAGTAAAGGATATTCTGACTCAACCTGACCCGAAAGGAAGGAGAGGCAAGTGGATAGCGGCCATGTTAGAATACGACCTTGAAATCAAGCCTACAAATATGATCAAAGGTCAGGGTCTCACAAAGTTGATGGCACAGTCAGACTGTGATGCTGTAGGAATGAATTTTATCGTTGATCTATCGGAATGCCCCCAGGAAGAAAAAACTGCGCAGATGCCTCAACAATTCATCGATTCTCCATGGTACGTGGACATCATCTATGTGCTGGAGAATCTCCAGGCCCCTCTGGGTGTGAGTAAGACTAAGGCCATATTTCTCAAGCTCAAAGTGGTTAATATTTGCATCCTAGACAGCTCACTCTACTGGAAAGATCCCGGGGGAATATTGTTGAGCTGTTTACTGGAATATGACACGAAGCGGGCCATACAAGAATTTCACAAAGGAGACCGTGGAGGACACCACTATTGGAAGACCACCGCGCACAAAATACTGAGGGTAGGTTATTACTAGCCTACAATTTTCATTGACGTATATAAGGAGGTCTCCAGCTACCACGAATGTCAGGTTTTCTATGAAAGAGGAAAGCTACAACCCCTGCCACTGAAGTCGATCTCAGTCAAAGAACCTTTTATGCAGTGGGGTCTAGATTTTATAGGAGAGGTAAACCCACCATCCTCTACAAAACACAAATGGATACTCATGACCACCGACTATTTCACGAAATGGATAGAGGCGATCCCCATGAAATAAGAGACCGACGCAGTCATTATCTAATTCTTGGAGACAAAACTTTTGTCGAGGTTTGGGTGTCACGTTAAGATTGTTACATATAATGCATCCACATTCAAGTCTAAGAGGATGGATAAATATTTCCAGGATTATAACATAACCTTAGTTCATTCCACGACGTACTATCCACAAGGAAATGGGTTATCAGAATCCTTGAATAAGAGCCTGACCAAGATTATCAAAAGACTCCTGTAAGAAAACAAGAGACCCTGTCATAAAAATCTTATCTACGCGCTGTGGGCAGACTGGGTCACCACCAAGAAATATATATCGACATCATCTTTCCAGATCATTTACAACACATATGCAATTTTTCCTACTTCACTGGGACTACCCCTTAGGAAGTTGTTGCAAGAACACAAGGCTGATCCAAACACTGCGCAGAGGAGGATTAATCAGTTAATTCACATGCATCAGGAGAGAGAGAAGGTGTATAATCGGTCACAACTCCATCATGAAAAGATAAAGAAATCCTTCAATAAGCATTCTAAGACAATTTTTTTGGGTTGGGTGACATATTTTTGATATGGGACGAAAGAAATGAAGGTAAAGGGAAGCATGCGAAGTTCAACCACCTTTGGACGGGTCCGTTCAAAATTTGTGATCATAGCAGAAAAAATGCTTATTTTCTAGAAGGATTAGATGGAGAAAGTTTTGATTGGGCTCCTATAAACGACAGGTTCCTAAAACATTACCTGATGAAATAAAATCCGTTTAAGTCATTTGTCATTGTAAATAGTCGTTTTATTTTGCGTTGAGTCTGTAGGTCGGTAGAAAATTGAAGCTAGAAGTGAAGGCCCTAAGTTTATGCTGAAGTCTTAGAAGTTGCATAGATAGGTTTAGTTTGTTTTTTCTAGTGTCTAGAGGTCAAATAAATCCCAATGGTTAGGCACCTGGTCTACTGTTCGTTTCTACCTCACAGGGAGGATAGCATCCCCGTTGGAGCCAATTGTTAGCATCACCATTTTTCTTTCCAATTTAGAGTCGGTTTTAAAGTCACATTGTGACCCATGCACCCGAACATGTGAAGTTAGGTACGTAATACTGTGAGTTTGAAGTCAACAAGTGTCCAGTTGGCCCTTGGAAATGGGAAGGGATGTCAGATTCAAAACTTGTATAAGAGGTATGGGTATGCCTTTTCTAAGAAATTTGAGTCCTATCGAGAAAGAAGTCTCTACGTGCCCCAAGTCGAGTCATGTGGTTAATAGAGGTCACGTTGGCAAGTACATAAGTTATTATCAGTTCATCATGGAGGTCGAGGGAGTGAAACATCACGACATTCGTATCATGCATGCCCAACAAACCTTATCACCTATATCCTACACACAAGGATTTTCCATGGAAAACCTTCAACTTGACTTGGAACATCCCATCACCATGAATTCGCTGTCCTCTAGCATGATTTTCCTCTCCTATCCAATTCATTATAAATCTTAGATGCTCGACATTATCTCTAGTCGTATAACCAAGCTTAAAATCTATTTTCAATTTCCCTTGCCAATCCAGCTTGATCAAAACCTTCCATCCTGTGCGCTTGTTGAATACACTGCGCGCAAAGTTCACCTTGGTCGCGCCATGGATACCTCTCAGAGTGCAAGGAAAGGAATGTGGAGCATTGTAACTACAAGGTCCGATCCCCAAAGGGACTGGGATTCATTCTCACCTACAACATGCATTCCCAAAGACATAAAAGGAACTATTCTTTTACCTACAAAGAAGACCAGATCAAATCACAAAAAATATGAAACAAAGGGATTTACACAGGAAGGGAACATAGTAAGATCCCCCTCTCCCCAACAAAAAATGCCTTAGAGGAGGGGAAGGCTGAGGAAAAAACATGAGATCATAGAAGCTCGAATTTCAGAAGAATCGTGTGTCAGATTGACATCTGAAGAATTACTCAGACGCACCACCTAGCTAGAACCTGCTGGGGTATCGAGCCATGAAGACAGGAGAAGAAAAAGGAGAGAGGATTTTGCAGGGGAAAATGAGAAAGTTCCATCTCAACAACTGAAGCAAGAAAATCTAACCATCGCTGAAGTCTATCAGGAAAACATGGAATTAAGGAGACAACTAGAAACAAAGGCTATAGAAGTGTCTGCGACGCAAGGTTGCAAAGGGAATGTGGCATAGTTGAATAGGCAGCTCAGAGAGGTGCAAGACACCATTGTACAACTGTGAGAAACACAAAGACTGACGAAATAAAGACATGTGAAACATTCCAGAGAATGCAAAACTACCGAGAAGGAAGCCAACGTAGCTCTCACTAGAACGCAGGAAAAACAAGTTTAGTTGGCACCGGTCTCTGCACTCGCAAAGGATGAGACAAATCTTGGCAGTTTTGAATGATACGTTTCTATGAATCATGCTACCATTTTGATAATGACCACGATGATCTAACAATTGCTTATTGCGTGCAGTTCTCAACAAATGATCACATCATAGAATTCAAAGCCATTATTTATAGATAACAAGCTCTTGATAGACACCTATTCGCTGGGACACCTTCTCAAAGGAACACAACGACACATATTTTCTCCATGCCAAATCCTGACCGAAAATCAGATCCTCGTGGTGAAACTACGAACAGTCATAAGTAATCAGGCGTGATTATTGTCTATTTTTGGAAAAAACTATGTGAAGAGTCTCCAATGCATGTTGCTCAATTTTCCTAGTTCTAAGGGTTAGTGGTTAGGAAGCAGGGTAGCCCAAGCAACACCCTCATTTATATATTTCATCTTTTCAATGTAAGCCAGGTTGGTTGGTAGATTTGGTAGATGATAGCTATTGTGTGTAATCTGAAGTTTTGACTGGAATTTAATGCAAAGGTCCTGTGACTTGATGAAAAGATTCTAGTTGTAAGAGTTGGATGTATTATGCTTCTTTCTTTGCATATGGTCTTTCCTATTATCTTTATTTCATATCTCTTTCTATCTATTTCGAAATGAATTATTTCGCTGTACAACGCTCCTTGTTTGTGCCACTTAGACAAAACATTTTCCTCTAAAGCTAACTCTGAATTTGCCCATAGCGACGCTCCTGAGTTACTTCCTGTAATTTCTCCTGCCACACATTATGGTTTTACATTGAAGTCTGTTGCTCACCTAGACTTATACTCTTGAGTCCAGTCACTGAGTCATTTGTCCCATCGTTTTCTCAAATCGACTCGATAGCCCAAGTTTTACTTTCTTGCACCAATATAAACATAACCCATTATATCATAGGTGTTAAATCTAGCCATTGTTTTCAAAGTCATATCTCGCATGGAGACCATGCCAATTCCGAGCGAACCCTATCCAGATATGAAAGGCTAGTTTCAGGTCTCAAAGTTGGTTGAAAAAGTTACCTTCATCATCTTTTTATCAACCGAACAGATTTACGGAGTGTTAACACCCCCCTCACAACTGTCTCCAAGGGGGTTCGTTGGGGGGTGAAAATTTGTTTTGTAACCCCCCTTGGTGGGGGATTCAGGGGCAACGCCCCTGAAGCAAAATATTGGGAAAAATGCCTTGTAAAATATTGTAATTTCGTAGTCAATATGGGCCATTCATTATATGGTTGCAGATTTCACTGTAGAAGTTATTTTAGGGTTTTTTTACCTAGAAGGAAACCCTCTCTTATGAGGGAATTGTATTGCGACAATGTATTATTGCGAATATTGTATTTTGAGAGAGGAGACTGTGAGAGAAAGAAGAGGAAGTTACAATAAGTGTGTTGTAGGTTGTATCCCTTCATTTGGCTAGATAACTAAAAGGAAGGACTTGGTAACTTCTCTGGTGGACGTAGGCCACACTGGGCGAACCACGTATATTTGCATCTCTATTGTATTGTGTATCTTTTGTGTTTTATTTATGCATTTGTTTTATTTTATTTCTCCACGTTCCTATTTTTCTAACAAAATAACCTATTGAATCCCTTTTGTTCTTCCCCTTCCCCTCTTTCTTCCCTCTTCTTTATCACCATTCTTTCCCTCTCTATAAATGTTCTTCTCCTTATATCCCATACATCCTTTCCCTTTCTCGGTTTTATTGAAGTTACCATACTTAGTCTCTTTTTCCATATTCACGGGTTGGCGGACTCACATATGTGTATTATGTTTCCTTTTCTTATAAGATCAGTTCGCCCCAACACTTAGTTTATTTTCTCTATCGTGGACTCACGGACTTACATTTTGTGCTTTTTTTCACTTCTCACAAGCCATCCGGTACACCTCAAAATTTAACCATTTCACAACCACTTCATCTATCATGGACTCCAACTCTCCGCCATGACATGTCCCTTTCTTTCACTCCAACTCTCCGCCATGACGTGTCCCTTTCTTTCACATTTCTCGAGTCACATTTAATGCTATTATTACATACTTAGCTTCTAAATTCATTTTTGAAAAGGTTATTAATTAATGATGTTTATATCGAGAAAATTCAAATTTGTTTCATGTTAATGATTTGATCTAAATAAATCTAACTTTAGGGTCATTTTACTATGTTAAGTAGTATTACAAAGAAGTTCTCCAACTTGCTAAAGACAACCATGAGAAAACAACATTTCTATGGGGACACCTTGAACCTGTTCTCCAGATAAGACCATAACTACCATTGGTCCAGTTCATATTGGTACTATTAAAACTTGTTGGATAAAGAAAATAATAAAGTCTGGACATCATGGATATCTCTTTCCAGTTGCGTCCCAGAGGTTTTTGAATGAAAAAATATTGTCACCTGGTGCATCGATAAACTTTTCCAGAACAAAAGAACCATCCCATTGCAAAGAAAATCCCCTGTTTCGCTGACACTGTTAGTATTTAAGGATATGTTGAGATTTTCGGAGCTGAACCTGGTTTACAAATGAGAAGAAGCCATGAACTTTCTGAAAAACAAAAATAATGGAATAGAAATTCTATAAGAATATCTACAAGATCCCTCCTTAATGCCAGAAGACCTATCCAGGATTCATGTTAGTTCTTTAAAATGCCCATATAAATAAATTGATTATTTATTCACTCGAGTTGCTGGTCAAGATTCTACAAAAACTATTCCTCGATTGGAATTTTATATATTGCATTTCACTATTCACGAGAACACAATCTTCGACTGGGCGAAGATTATCTCAAATGCAGTTACTATGCAGCTAATAAATTTCAAGACTAAGATGAAATTTTATATGGCATCTTATTTGGTTTTCACTATCACTTGTTGTCATGTTTTTAAAAGATCAAGCATTTCTAAAAGGGTAAACCTAAAGGTGGACCATGTAACTATGTGGTATCAAGCTCTGCGGAGGCAAAATGTTGACCACCATTTTTATGAAGTATATAATAATTTCTTGTCTGAGTTTAAAATGTTACTATTTGGAGAAGATACTTCTTGAGTCTCATTAGAAGCCTCAACTTTTCTGAACAGAAAAGGAATTCTTGAAAAAATGGATGATTATAATATCATCAGGGTTTTTTGTTCTCACAAAAAACCCTGATTTTTTTCATATTATATGTCTAAAAAATTGTTTATTATAGAAGTGGATAGGCAATACAATTTCTGGTTTCATACCTTTTATGAAAAAAGAAAAAAATAAATTCATCTCTCTTCCCTAGAAGGTTGGAAAAATTCTCCTAAGAGAAATTGCTAAGATTAACGAATATGCTTCCTATTTTGACCATTTCAACATGATATTTATAGAAGAGATCAATGGGTTTGACCCTGATCACATTTTTTACAATCATATGGTTTCAGTCAAGATCAACCCCTCACTCATCAACACTCTTATATATGGAGAAGAAGAGGGTGATAGTCATGACCCTAATGTTCAAGAAGTTGATAGAAATACCGACTATATAGAGACTATCATAAGCACTAAATAACCCTATAAGGAGAGAGGCAATACCTGCAATGAAAAGAGTGCTCAATCTCCTACTGTTTCTCGAAGAATTGTTCTACACAAGGTAAAATCTCAGCCCAAAGAGAACCAACAAAGAAACACCCATAGTAGTAATTCATGGGATGATGAAGAGAAAAACCCTCCTTAAGGGAATTTAGAAAATCCCTACAAATTAAAGGTCAAAAGGAAAATAATTGATTCTCAACAAAGGGGAGGAGGAATACATGCACATGAACTTGATATGTTGCTGGATGACATGGACCTAGATGTTGATATTGAGAATATCAACTTCCTAAAGGAAGAAGATCATGCTATATAAAATGTACCACATTTTTCTACAGTCGCTATCCAGGATGGAATTTTTTATGATGAAGAAAATTTCGTTGTTCAGAATGCATCATTTGATAAATATTATACAAAAATTATTTTTGAAAGGAACTTAAAGAGTAAGAGGGGAAAAACGTGGTCTACCATTGATACTCGGAACATGTTACCATCAAAGTTGTCTTCCATTCACAAATTCACAGGGTATGCATTGGAATTTTCAATCGCTAATACATAGGAGTAAAAGTATTAACTAAAGGAAAGAGTCAAGGAATTGGAAACAAATATTATGCCTCCACCCATTTTTTCTACCCCATTTTCCATGATCCGGCCTGATAAGAGTTTTCAAGAAATCCCAGGATCAAGTTCAAGAGTTAAAGGAATTTAAAATTTGATTATTGCCACTTGACATTTTGTTGAGGAAAATATAAAGAAAAGGATGTCATTGATATTAGAGTCATGGGATTTGGAAAAAATATTTGCCTCTCTTGGCCTCATAGTGAAAAACAGTAAGGAATATTTGGGTGTAGATCTGAAAAATGATGAAGTTTCTTATGTTGATGGATTTGCAATGTTTGTAGCAAAGGTCTTAGTGATGACGAACCAAATGAGAAAATATGAATATCTACCTTCCCAGAGCCGTATCAAGAAATTAAAGTCCTGTTGGATTGAAAGAATCAATGTATTAAAGGGATTTTTAATGCAATTAGATGATGTGTCACGAAAGAGAATATAAACATATTCAAATATTATTGGCTTGGATATTGTTGGCACCACCATTGAAGTCTTGGACCCGAAATTCATCTCAATTTCAATGCTTCTGACTCGACATCAATTTGAGGAACAAATTGAAGAACTGAAGAAATCATCAGCTGAAAAGTTTGACACTATGGTTTAGTTCACACATGATGATATCGACAACTGGATTGCTGAATATACCAATAAAAATGAAGAGATTGAAAATACTTTGAAAAATATATCTATTGACTATAGAGAAGTCGAGCACGAGTTGTTTAATATTAAAGTGAAACAATAAGTGACCGTTTCCCTATTAAGGGGTTATATTAAAAAATGGTTAAAAACATCTATTGCCAAGATTTCCAAGATATCAACATAAGCAGTTACAACCGACCCTCTAACTTCCACAAACAAAAGTACAAAAGACATAGCAACAAGTAAGTAAAAGAGATAGATTCCATCATAGTAAGTCTATGTTGATCACATATTTATTCCCTTATCATATTTTCATCCAGGTATTATTCTTCTTTAACTAGAAAAGTATAACCAAATCTTGATAAACTTATTCTTTGTCTTCTTTCCAGATCCTGTTGTTTGAGATCCACCCATGTTCCTCTTTCTACTTTATACTTTCTTGTACATATTTTCTTTATGGTCAGCAGGAGCCTCAATCCTAGTCCACTGGACAAATTCTTGAATTTCATGTGTTGTAATAGACATTATTATTTTTGAGAAATGCTAGAGAACTAATTCTCGATCAATTTCGACTGTATTTTATAACTCTATATTTTGAGTCTAAAGTATTTGAAGTTGATCCATCAAAATATTCTTTTGAGCTGCATAAGTTTACTCTTTAAAAGTTCTCTCATGCAAATGGCCCATCTTCTTTTATTTTGAATGTGATCATAATATTTATTTCTATTATGATGGATGTGAGTACATTTTTATTTTCTATAATGTGTGATGTTTAAGATTCCTGATCCACTTCTCGGGAATTCTCCTTTATAAATATATTTTAATTTTGAACACTTCAATTTTTCTTGAGCATTAAAAATTAGACTATATTATGTGATATAGTCCTATATTATTATTTATTTAAAATTACAAAGAAAATCATAATCCAAAGAGGAGTACCACCTCTCTAAAAACATAGGAGGATTTATATCCTCGTGAGGTTTCCGTTTCGGTCCTGACAGATTCAAGTGTCAACATTTTTGACAACCATACTGGGGAACTAACTTGAATATTTAAAGATGGTTTTAGACCATAAACTCATATGACTTTGCCTATTGATAACCAACCCCAATTATAAATTAGATTGAACAACCAACGAAGTATTCTACACCAGTTATAAAATCTTGCAATAACAACAACTGAAACTAGAGAAGAACTAGAATGAAATAAAACAAATGAAGAATGAAATAAAAAGAATAAGAAGGAATGATAATTTCATGCCTAATACAAATATGTCGATTCTAGAATAAAGAAGGAACCCTGCCCAAGAAAAAAGAACGAGGTTTGAAAATGTCGAGAACCAAAAAAGATAGAGTGTTCCTAGACCGCGAACTCTGAACACAGTAATACTTGATGAACCATACAATGAGAAAATGTTTGAACGCGAAAATGATGATATGTCAAAAGAAATTTGAGAAGTTGTATAGACGGATGGATGCAAGACATCCATTTACATATTTGAAGAAGATTAAAATGATCATATATCGTAGGAAAACATTTTCCAAACACGAGAACTAGTAAATAAGTCCAAGAATAAAGAGAATTATGAAA
This sequence comes from Picea sitchensis, assembly GCA_010110895.2. Lineage (NCBI taxonomy): Eukaryota > Viridiplantae > Streptophyta > Pinopsida > Pinales > Pinaceae > Picea > Picea sitchensis. Next base: position 58,041 of record SNQJ01S0006210.1, read on the forward strand.
ACGAAAACGAAAAATATAATGAAAAAGATAAGGAGAAAGAGAGTGATAAAAGTAAAACGGGCAGCAAAAACGTTAAAAAGCAACAAAAGACTCCCAACCCCCTTCAAATGATATACAATGTTGTTGATGATCTAAGCAAGTTAAGAATTACTCTGCCTTTTACAGAAGTAGTAAAAATTCCCCAACAAAGGGAAAACATCCTAAAATTGTTGGATGAGCCAGATGGGAGAATTGAATTTGTTATTGCAAACCCAAAGCAGAGTCAGGATACATCAACCAGGAAATTAAGAGGCAAAGTTCCACATTTCTACATTTCAATAGAAAATCATGACATTGTGCTCCACAACTGTTTGATAGATTCTGGTGTGATAAACAACAGCATGCCTTTGGCGGTGATGGAGACACTTGGCATGAGTTGCACCAAATACTATGAAATAGGTGAGAACATATATGCAATTGATTCCAGAAGGTTACCAGCCTATGGATAAATTAAGGATTTTTCTACCTGGATTATCAGTACTCCCCATATCATTACAGTTTTCACTATTGTGGTGGTGGACCTTCCTCCGACACACAAATTTGTCCTTAGAACATATTGGTCTTCCGTGATTGGTGGCTATATAATGAATGATGGAAGCTGTATGATGCTTCCTAACAAATATGGAGAAATGATCAAGGTTCCTCGTGAACCTAGGAGACCGTTTTATTTCAAAAAGAAGGATAACGAATTGATGGAAGAATATATGGATGCTGGTATTGGGAATTATTCCATCCTAGATATGGAGAAAATCAAGGACATAAAGAGGGAAGATAATTGTTTTGTCGGGTATTAGAGAATGTCGTTCGATGGATCTTGCTCAAGCTCAAGAAGTGGAGTTGGGATTATACTCAAAATCCCCGAGAAGGTCGTATACCCACATTCCATCAGACTTGAGCTCCATTGTACAAATAATGACGCAAAGTATGAGGCCCTAATTCAAGTGATTATCCTGGCGCTGGAGATGGAGATTGAACGTTTGATTGTGACCTAGGACTCAAATTTTCTTATAAATTAGATCACTCAAAAATATAAGATTAAAAAGGAAAGGCTCAAGCTATATTTCAAAAGAGTGAATGAATTAATGGAGGCCTTTAGTTCATTCAACGTATCATTTATTTTGAGGGATAAAAATAAAAAAGAATATTATTTAGCATTGGACGTTTCTTTGTCAAATCCAGATGACATCCAAAGTGAGACATCTTTTCAAGTGAAAATAGTTTTCCGACCCCCAGTGCCAGATAACCAAGATTATCTCCAAGTGTTCGAGAATGATGAATCCTAAAAATATTTTTTGGCAAATGAAAATGATGTTGAAAATAATAACATTTCCCCTGTTCCAAAGAATTGTGTCCAATCTAAGTCTCTCTTCATGAGAGATGATCATACAAAACATCTCAAGGAAGAAGTATCAGTCTTAAAAGTACAATAAACAAAGAAAGTCAATATTGGAACTTATAGTTCCTTGAAGTAAGTAAATATGGGAGTTGATTGTACATCTGAAGAAACTAATCAATATATCGTCCTTTTCAAAGAATATTTTGATTTTTTTGCTTGGAGTTATGGTGACCTGAAAGCCTATGATAAATCAATATTTCATCATATTATTCAATTAAGAGAAGGAGAAAATCCATTTAAGAAGAAAATAAGAATGATGAATCCTAAGTTAAAACCATTGGTGAGGATCAAATTGAATAAATTTAGGAAAGATGGAAATCACATATCCCATCAGACATTTTAACTGGCCCTCAAACCCAATGGTTGTGAGGAAAAATACCAGGGAAATTCAAATGTGTGTCGATTTTAGAGATCTCAATAAAACAAGCATAAAAGACAATTATCCCCTACCTAACATGGAATTCCTTCTTCAACAAGTTACTGGGTCTGCTTGTATGTCCATTTTATATGGATTTTCTAGATACAATCAAGTTTTATTTGAAAAATAAGACAAGCCTAAGACGAATTTCATAACACCTTGGGAGACGTATGCGTATGCTCAGATTCCATTTGGTTTGGAAAATGCTGGAGCTACTTTCCAAAGGAATATGGGACATGTATTCAAAGACTTGATAGGAATATTTATGGCAGATTACTAGGATGATCTAATGCCCATTCAAAGGAAAGAAAATAACATATCCATAATCTAAGGCAAGTGTTTGAAAGATGTAGATTGTATGTCATTTCTCTAAATCCAAAGAAATGTGTGTTTGTTGTAGATTAAGGGATTTTTTTGGGGAATATTGTTTATAAATAAGGAATTTATATTGATCCAAAAAGGGTCATAGCTATCAATGAACTCAATCCTCCATCTTCTAAAAAAGGAGTGCAATCATTTTTCAGAAAGATAAATTTTGTGGAGAGGTTTGTTCCTGATTATGAGAGCATAGTAAAACTTATTAATCTGATATTGAAGAAATACAAAAGGTTCAAATGGACTTCAGACACACATGAAGCCTTTAATAACATTAAAATAACAATTACTACAACATCGATGCTCATTAGTCCATATTTTCAAAGAGATTTTATCATGTATTCTTTTTCTACATAAGGTGTCATGGCATCAGTCCTTACCCAATGAAATGTTAAAGGTGAAGAGTTACCAATTATCTTTATGAGTAAGACCCTCCATGACGATGGATTAAGATACTAAGAGTTGGAGAAGCAAGCATTGTCTCTCGTGAAAGAAATAACGCATTTTCAGACGTATATTTTAAATTCTCATGTCATAGCATACATTCCATCCTCTCTAGTAAAGTTGTTTTTGAACCAACAACTAAGAGAAGGGAAATGGAAAAATTGGATGGAAATTTTTTAGGAGTATGACATTGAAATCAAGCCTTTGAAACAAGTAAAAGGGAAAGGATTGTGTAAACTCATTGCAGATAGTGATTCCTGAATGGATTGATTTTGATTTCAGTTGGAAGGCCTATATATGGCTCAGAGTGGTACAAAGACATTGAATTTTATTTAAGATCTAGTTAATTTCCCATCATCTTGACTCCAAAGGAAAGAATATATTTAAATATGAAGTCAAGTCAGTTTGTGTTAATTTCTGAGATATTGTTCAGAAGAAACTATGATTGCATGTTTTTGAGATGTGTAGATGAAAGGAAGGCCCAAGAACTGATATAAGAGTTTCATGAAGGCATATTTGGAGGAAATTTTGCACCTACTGCTATAACACATAAGATAATAAGAGCCAAATATTATTGGGAATCAATTTTCAAGTATTCATATGTGATGGTGAGAATATGCTATCCCTATCAACAATTCTCAGGCAATATGAAGAGGTATGCAAGGCCTTCACAATCTATATTAGTAGAAAAAGCATTCACATAATGGGGGATGGACGTCATTGGGGAAATAAAACCAAAATCAAGTAAGGGGCACATGTATATTCTCATTGCTACAGACTACTTCACAAAATGGTAGGAAACAACAACATTGAAAAAGGACGATTCTGACGAATTGATTAAATTCCTCAAGGAAAATATCTTGTCAAGATTTGGTGTTCCAAAGAAATTTATTACAGACAATGGCTCAATTTTCATTAGATCAAATTTCACAAATTTTTGTGGAGAATATGGCATTGTGATGGGACAATCATCAACTTATTATCCCCAAGGAAATGGCCTTGCCGAGTCTACAAATAATACATTGATTCAAATCTTGAAGAAGACTATTGATTGAAATCAAAAAAATTGGCACAAGTTGATAAACGCTTTATGGGAAAACAAAATGACGCCAAAGGATAGTACTGGGATGTCTCCTTACATGTTGTTTTATGGAAAGGAAGTGAAGAGGCCAATTAGCCTTGAATTGAATGATTTAACTTATGCAATCAACTTGGAGGACACTGCAGATACTCCCCCTTTGCAGAAGAGATTGAATCAATTGTTGAGATTAGAAGAACAAATAACTAAGGCTTTGAATAAAATATCACAGAGGCAACAAAATGTTACAAAATATTTCGATCAAAGTGAAACAATCAATAATTTTCAAAAGGGAGAATTGGTGTTTCTCTGGAAAAAAAGAGAAATAGAATTCGTTAATGCATACGAAGTTCGAAGCACCTTGGATTGGGCCTTACCTCATTGAGAAAATTCCAGGTTTTAACTCATACATGTTGAAAGATATGAAGGGAAATATGTTGATGTTGCTTGTCAATGGGAAACACTTGAAGAGTTTCTTTGCTTGAAACGCTCTCCTTTATTTGTACATAGTTTTTATTTTTATTTTGTATATCCTCACTGTTTTGACTCTATTTCCCAAAGGATAAAACATTTGGTCATGAGATTTTGGATTCTTTACAACCCGTAGGGAATTATCATTCCACAGTTGGAACCATTTGTTGAATCCTTTTTGTTATTCCCATTCCCATATTTCTTCCCTCTTCTTTATCACCATTCTTTCCCTCTCTATACATTTTCTTCCCCTTATATCCCATGAATCCTTTCCCTTTCTTGGTTTTATTGAAGTTACCATACTTAGTCTCTTTTGCCATATTCACAGGTTGGAAAAATTGTGGACTTGTGGAAATGTATTATGTTTCCTTTTCTTATAAGATCAGTCCGCCCCAACACTTATTTTTTTTTCTCTATTTCGGACTAGCGGAATCACAGACTTACATTTTGTGTTTTTTTTCACTTCTCACAAGCCATTCGATAAACCTCAACACTTAACCATTTCTCAACCACTTCATCTATCATGGATTCTGAGACTCGAGGAATCATGGACTTGCATTTACTTTCCAAACATTCACTCCAAATATCCACCATGACGTTTCCCTTTCTTTCACATTTCTCGAGTCACATTTAATGTTATTCTTACAAAGTCAGCTGCTAATTTCATTTTTGAAAAGGCCGTTAATTAATGATGTTTATATCGAGGAAATTCACATTTATTTCATGTTCATTGTTTCATCCAAATAAATCTAACTTAAGGGCCATTTTATTGTGCTAAAAACTATTACAAAGAAGTTCACCAACTTTCCAAAGACAACCATGAGAAAAAAACATTTATGCGGGGATACCTTGAACCTATTTGCCAGAGAAGACCATAACTACCATTCGTATAGGTCATATTGGTACTATTCAAATTTGTTGGATAAAGAAAATAATAAAGTCTGTACATCAGGGATAGCTCTTGTCGATTGCATCCCAGAGGTTTTTGAATGCAAAGATATTGTCATCTGGTGCATTAATAAACTTGTCCAGAACAAAAGAACCATCCCATTACAAAGGGAATCCTCTGTTTCGTTGGTGTCATTAGTATTTAAGAATATGTTGAGATTTCTAGAGCCGAACCTGGTATACAAAGGAGAAGAAGACGAGAATTCTCTGAAAAGTAAAAATAATGGAATAAAACTTCTACAAGAATATATACAAGACCCTGCCTCAATGCCAAAAGACCTATCCAGGATTCAGGTTAGTTATTTAAAGGACCCATATAAATAAATTTCTTGGTTATTCACTCGATTTGTTGGTCAATATTCTACAACAACTATTCTCCGATTAGCATTGTATATATTTCATTTCACTATTCATGAGAACACAATCTTCAACTGGGTGAGGATTATCTCAAATGAGGTTACTACGGAAATAATACATTTCAATATTGAGAAGAAATTTTATATGGAATCTTATTTGGTGTTCTCCATCACTTAATGTCATGTTTTTAAGGGATTAAGCATTGCTAAAAGGGTAAAATCAAAGGTGGACCCTGTAACTATGTGGTATCAATCTCTGTGGAGGAAAAAGTTTGGCCGCCATTTTTATGAAGTATATAATAATTTCGTGTCTGAGTTTAAAAAGTTACTATTTGGAGGATATACTTCTCGACTCTCATTAGAATCCTCATATTTTCTGAACGAAAAAACAATTCTTGAAAAAATAGATGATTATAATATCATCATGGTTTTTTGTTCTCATGAAAAATCCATATTTCTTCCATATTATGCATCTAACAAATTGTTTATTATAGAAGTGAAAATTCAATACAAATTATGGTTTCATACCTTTTATGAAAAAAGAAAAAAGCAGTTCATCTCTCTGCCCTAGAAGGTTGGCGAAATTCTCCTAAGAGGAATTTCTAAGATTGACGAATATGCTTCCTATTTTGACCATTTTAACATGAGATTTAAGAAGAGATCAAGGGGTTTGACCCTGATCACCTTTTTTAAAATCATATGATTTCAGTTTGGCTTATCCACTCACTCATAAGCACTCTTATATATGGATGAGAAGAGGGTGATATTCATGACCCTAATGTTCAATAAGTTGACAAAAATCCCGACAATATAGCGACTATCATAAGCACCACATAACCCCATAAGGAGAGATGCAATCCATCCAATGAAAAGAGTGCTAAATCGCCTGCTATTTCTCAAAGAAGTGTTCTACCCAAGGTAAAATATCATCATGGAGTGACCTAGCAAAGAAAATCCCAGAGAAATAATTCATGGGACAACGAAGAGAAAACCCTCCTAAGGGGAATTTAGAAAATCCTCACAAATTAAAGCTCAAAAGGAAAAGAGTTGATTGTCAGCAAAGGGGATGAGAAATACGTGCACCTGAACCTGATATGTTGCTAAATGACATGGAACTGGATGTTGATTTCAAGAATATCATCTTCCTAGATGAAGATGAGCCTGCTAAAGAAAATGTACCACATATTTATACACTTGCTTTCTAGGATGAGATTTTATCTGATGAAGAAAATTTTGTTGTTCAGAATGCCTCATTTGATAAATATTATAAGAAAATGATTTTTGAGAGGAAATTAAAGAGTAAGAGGGGAAAAGCAAGGTCTACCATTGATACTCGGAACATCTTACCATTAGAGTTGTCTTCCATTCACAAGGTCACAGGGGATGCGTTGGAATTTTCAATCGCTAATATGGAGGAGGAAAATGCTTGACTAAAAGAAAGAGTCAAGGAATTGGAATCAACTCTTATGCCTCCACCCATTTTGTCTATCCCAGTTGCCATGATTCAGCCTGATAAGTGTTTTCAAGAGATCCCAATATCAATTTCAAGAGTTAAAGGAATTTAAAATTTTATTATTGCCACTCGACATTTTGTCGAGGAAAATATAAAGAAAAGGATGTCCTTGATATTAGAGTCATGGGTGCTAGTGAGAAAATCCCCCTATAACTGTACCAGGGTTCTAAGTATAGACATATCAATGACTCCTTAAAATTCAATATAATTCCTACACTACCCTAAACATTCCAAAATAGATGAAAAAAAAGAAATGAAATAATAAGTCAGAAATTGTACCTTTAATCCAACCTCTGGTCCTGACCTCCTCAAGATTTGTAGCTCCCGAGGCTGCAAGTATCCTCCCAAAGATGACCTGCATCCAAAACTAGAAAAAATAGGCTACAAACATTCTATTTCTATTCATCAATTAGGTTTAGATATAATTTGTTATGTATAAATCAAAGAAAAGACATAAAAACCATCATTTGGGACAGGGAAAATAGATTATTTTATTCAATACTCAAAGATTGGAAATTACAACCTTTGCAGGCCAACGCTCTGCAAACCTAGTCTGGTATCCTCTTAACAATGATCCAACTGCACCTTCCAAATGAATTCCCTTGCAATCTAATAATCACCTCAAGGGAAGGGAATGGATTGCATGGGAGAAAAGGGGATAGAGAGGGAATGGTAAGGCAATAACTCACAAAAGGATGAAAATAACTTGACAAGGAAGGAAAGGGCATTTGGGCAGAGTTTCACCGTTCTAATGCTTGATTGTGGAATGAGACCCCAATACATCCTTTTATATGAAAAAAGGATAGTTATTCGGTTGGGGGACGGGCTATAGCAGGTGAAATGGTTGGGAAACCTCCAATAGCTCATAAATTCCACCGAATTCCTTGCAACATTTTGGAGGTATGCGTGAGCTGTTTAGTGTGCAACTAGCGTATGTATGTGGACTCTCTAGCATGAATCAAGCGTATGTATGTGGGAAATAGTGCAACAGGGCACATACATGCTCCAAAAAATGGTTTTTTAAATAGAGTTCCTAGGCAATGATTTGGAAAATTATGCAAGTAGGAAGGTCGATGCCATGTATGCATGAGTAGGGAGTTTTAGGGATATAACATATTCCCCCTAATGTATGAGGTCAGAAGAGAAACTGATGGACAAAATACATTACAATATATTTACCAGCACGAATTCAAGTGAGCCCGAGACCAGAGTTCAGGAGGTGTCATATGCAAAAAAACCATTGTCTCTCTGAGGTGAGCATACCCATGCTTTGGATGAACTAAATCATGACTGCCAATCAAATACACTGCAGATCCATGTCATATAACTATATAAAGTGTAGCCATGAGAAATACACACTGGATCTACATCTCAAAATCAGTCAAAGATATATAAGTACAATATGCATCTTCAAGAAGCTAATGATGTATACAGCTAGAGATGAAGTCTTCATAGATCGATCAACAACTTCAAGATCTCCAAAAATCAGGTAGGAGTACAATGGGAGTCTAAGACTCACTACTCTGAAGTCTTCAACAAACTGTCGAGAAAATACTAGAGGATCTTGATGAGCAGGCAGAGAACTTCATTGATTTTGAATCAGGACTTGACTGGACTCACGGGATGGCTAACTCATGGAAGTCAAGAGAGAAACTACAGAAATGTCGGCTCAGGTTGGATAAAACTTCCCTTGGAAAAAATCATGAAAGATGATCAGAATTAGGCATCGTAACATTGACATAGGTTTGTGATGTAGGAGGCAATGCAAACTCTCCATATGTTTGGAAGAGTAACCAAATAGAGGAGGACACAAATATATGTAGAGAGAACAAATTCCTAAGGTCATACTAGATCCCAATGCTTGAAGAAAAAACAAAATGATGTTCTTTGTCCAAGGGCGACTATCTTTGTTGCCGAAAAAAGGATGTATATTTCCTATCCCCTATTTTTGGAATATTTGATTTTTTTTGTCTTTTTCAATTTTTTAACGAGCTTGAAAAATAATAAAAGAATGCTACGTTACAAAGGAGGAATGAATGTCGTGAGAAATAAAACGGGTTCCAAGTGCATGGAACATATTGATGCTCAAGGCACGGAGACATGTGTAGGATAAGGACACTCAGAAAAAATTCCTCCATGGATCAAGGTGTTAGATCGCAGAGGCAACAAGTGTTGCAAGGATTGCGTATAAGGAATGCTTCAAAGTTTTAGTTGAGAGAAACATGGAGCCTAAATTATGTAAAAGACTCAAATATGAGACCTACAATGCGATTAAGCATGACACAACAAGACTCCTTCCATGTTAATTTTTACGAGCCCAGGGAAGTTAATCTTAGTGGTTTTTTTATGTTTAGAGAGTCTGAAAAAACACAAAAAGAAGACTCCAGGGAGTAATATTTTTTCATTTAGTCCAATCGGTTTGAAAGGGGGTAAACTTGCACAAAAAGGACGTCTTTTCAAAACCATTTTAACAAGTGTGACAAAGACAAGATCACTCAACTATCTTTTCAATTTTAAGGAGTCTGAAAAGAGCTTAACTATGGACTCACAACCTTTTTCTAGGTTTAGTCTCCTTAGCTCGAAAAAGTATAAAATTAATCAAGGAGAAATTTCCCGGTGAGACGAATCTCCCCAGGTGTACCTTTTTCTGCAATAAACTACTGGATGCAAAAAGGGTTAAAATCATGCCAATAGATGTTCTTCTGGACCAATTTAACGAGTGTGAAGGAACAAGGTCACTGAATGATTGTTTCAATTCTAGGGAGTTTGAAAAGAGATTAACTATGGGCTCTGGGGGGGTTCCTTTTTTGTAAGTAATCTCCAGGGTCTAAAAAAGGTGATAAACCAAAACCAAGGAGAATGCTCCTTTTTCCAAAATTTAGTCCGCTAGGCCCGAAAAAGGGTTAAAGTTACGCCTGCGAATACTCTTCTAGCGAACCGAAGTTCCGAGAGTAATCCTTTATTCATAAAATTAACCATCCGGACTGAAAAAGGGGTAAACTACCGCCAAAGATGTGCCTTCAAATTTGAATTTGGTGAGCATGAAGGGAAACAATATCGCTAAGAAATATTTTCAATTTTAGAGAGTTTGAAAAGGGCTTAAAGAAGGGTCGAGGGGGCTAATTTTCCTAAGTAATCTAGAAGAGATCGAAAAGAATAAATACAGTCTCGTTGGGCTACTGACAACATGGATGTCAAAATGTAGTAAAGGATCTACCTAGGGAATCCATGTAGAGGTAGGCTCTACCACCTAATTACGACACTTCTAAAGAAACAAAGAAGGTTTTGTGTCGCACTTCGGTGGGGTCAACCCTATGACAAAGAGAAAAATAAAATGATATGAAAAAAGTGGGAATGAAACCCTACCTTATATGCAAAATTTGGAAAAAATGACTTTTACTAGGGATGATGAAAATGTAACCAATCCCAAAAATAATCACCAAATTGAAAAAAGAAAAGTACCGAAACGACTAATAGATAACTCAAAAGTGAACTCGAGTATCCACCAAGCGAGGAAAACTGACAAAGGGGAACAAAAAGGGGAAAAAAGGCCAAAAAAGTCTATAAATAGAAGTGGACAACTCATTTTCACCATTGCAAATTGGAAATTAACAAAAAGGTGAAAAAACCCCTTCGTCAAAAGAGTGAATTCTTGGAGCTACGGTGGATGAAAAACCCTCTTACTTGGACCAAGTAAGTACAGAAAACTTCCTCTTTCAGTCCAATTATTTCTTTTTAAGTTAGTTTTAAGTTTGGGATGGGTGTGCCCTTGTAAACAGGTTGCATCTGCGTGTACGTGGGTTTTCCAAGGCCAACCCTCGTATGTACTCGGGCAGAAGAATAAACAACCCACCTACATACGTGACTGTGTAGTGAACAACCCGTGTACACCTCCTTTTGTATTGAAAAAAAAAAAATCAAGTATTAACTCCTCTCCAATTTTTAATGTGATATGATGTATGTTCACTAGAGGGAGAGAGAGCATGAGGAGCTAGATATCTTGTTTGAGGAGGACCCTATGGCTATCGCCTCACTGAAAGAATGTGGTTTATGGAAATTCTTCTAGTGTCCATTTATGAGGGCACAACCAAAATTGCTTAGTGATCTTTTGGAGTATTGGCATCCTGATGAAGAATATTTCATGCTGGAGGGTCAATCACTGACCCCCAAAACACATGACATCTACTTCCTGACCGAACTCTCCAAAAGAGGGGAACCGGTCAACTTGAGGACCTTTACTCAAGGGCCATTCAACATAGAGGAATATATTAGCATGTATTGTGAGGATGGTTCTTATAAAGTGGGTTCTCAAGTGCCAACTCACAATATCAACAACCCCTATTTATGAGTGATTCTACTCTTGATCGGGCAGATTAATGGATCCACAACACTCCATCAGGCCTCACACGCATATATGCATTGTGCAGTTCAATGTTTGCAGGCAACAATATTTGACTATAGTAACACCATGATAGTATGCATGAAGAGAAAAATCAAAGAGTGTCGTAGGCATACCAACAAGAACTTTGGTTTTGGTACTAGATTATTCTCCTTCTTAGAGAGGGTGCCCAGTCTCAGTCCTAGAGAGATAGTACGTGGACATATAGCCTCCTTCCCAGCAGTGACCACGTGGGCAGTTTTATTGCCTAGAAAGGGTGGAGGAAGGACTGTAGAGGCATTCGACAAGAAATGTTTTGACTGGTGGGCACGTCAGATCCCAGTTATAGAGGATTACCCTTATGTAGGGATCAACTTCCTCAAATATCCAGACATTCTTGTGCCCTCTGAAAAAGAGAGTGACAAGATAGGTAACATATATTTTGAATTTTATTAAATTTTTTAATTTTCATATATATCTTTTTTATGTGTGTGTAGAGTACTAACTCGTGAATATGTTATGTACATATGTGGGACCTATTTGACCGGTGGACTTCGCCAGGACTTGGTGTCATCCTTGACCAGAGGCAAGACCAACAGTAGTAGGAGGACCAACAACTATGGGAGGACCCCCAACCAGAGAGGCTGATAGAGTCTTATGACGAGTGGAGAAGAATCTCACTACCCTCACTCATGCTCTTCCTATGGCTAAGATCGAGGATCTCCCCCCGGATATGCAGCCACACGTAGTATGGGTTCCTCGAACCTAGGTCCAGTTGTTCTGACGTCTTGCGAATGTCGTTGTTCACTACAGTAGGGCCAATAGGCCTATACCTTAGATAGTTTCAGACTATCTACATGCCGATGACACGTTTTTTACTATATGTTTTGAGGGTGTAAGCCCAACAATGTAGACCGATGAATTTTGAGGCTTTCATGCCCACTTTTGTACTCATATCACCATTTTTTGGCCACACACACATACACACACACATAGACATATACATCTTTCTTGCTTTATGGATAACATTTTTTACAAATGTATTTACATGTGTATGTGTGGGATTTTATTTTTATATGTGAGAAACATGCCAATCTAAAAGTTGATTAGCTAGAGAATCAGTTAAATGATTAAATATCCTAGGAACATGGATATACGTAATGTAATCAAAATATCATTCTAAGAGACGCACCCTAAGGAATCATTGATGAAGAGTGGGATCATAAACACGGTAAACCCCATTTAACTGGGACACAACCAACTAAGCATCTAAGTAAACATGAAGGAAAGAAATGCCATGTGACAAAGCATCACATAGCAATTCTATCACTGCGATGCACTTGGTAACATTATTGGTTGCATCACCTAGACAAATACCTCTGGAAGATAGCAACTGGCCTCCAGGTGTGAAAATCACCCAAGTTGCGGAAGCAAGCCTCTGAGTGTGTCTACTAGCGCCATCCATGAATCCAAAGTAAACCTCCCATTCACTTGACATCTGCCAGAGTGAAAAAGAACACATAAATAACTACACGTCCACAAGACAAAAAAGACAAAACATGTAGAAGAGACTATAGATATATACAAGAAGCCACCTAGGTGACCAACCTAAGAGTAGTACTTCTTAAGGTAGAGCTCATTTCTAGGCTCCACTAAAGAATTTACCTCAAAATAAACTAGACGATAGGCACCCTTATCTAAGACCTCTTTCACAATGAAAGGCATGAACCACATGGGTTTGAATTTTCCTGCCCCCAGGGGATCTTTGTCTTGATTATAGACTAGGACAAGATTGCCTTCAGAGAAAATCTGAGGGAGAACATACCGATCATACTGACACTTGACTCGTTTCTTATGAGCCTCATTGGCCAAGGATGCATCATGACGCTGCTCGAGATATAGAAGGAGTTCCTCAAGTTGTGAACTTTCTGACAGTAAGTCCATTGCCAAATTTAAAGAAGAGATATGACATTCAATAGGTAAGACTGAGTCCAACCTGTATACGAGTTGAAAATTTGAAAAACCGGTGGAAGTCTTCACAAATGTTCAATAGGCCCACAATGTTGAATACAACATCAAATTCCAATTTGACTTGGCATAATTGATCGTCCGCTGAAGAATAGTCTTGAGAGACTTATTCACAGCTTCAACCTGAACATTCACTTGGGGGTAGTAGGGTGATGAATGTTCATTTATGAACTAGATATTTGATGTTAATTCAATAATCATTTTATTTTGGAAGTGACTGCCATGGTCAGTGACAATCTCCTTCGGGATACCGAATCTCGCAACTATTTGATTGAAAATAAAAAGGGAAGTGGTTTCACCATTATTGTTAAATGTTGGCATAACTTCAACCCACTTCGTGAATCAGTCTACTACTATGATGATGTAACGATTCCCCCAGGAAGAAGACGAGTGACATGTAGTGAAATAAATCCCCCACTTGGTGAAGGGACCAACAACAATGAATTGAAACATAGGATTAGGGTGTGCCCATGTTGGGGCTCAGAAATGTCCTATTCTCATCCACCTTTCCCTTAATAATTCTTCACATTTCATCACCCCATTAACCTTTCACGATATCATTTCCATAAATATACTTGGGTTTCACCTTATTGTTCTCCACTTTATTCATTTTAGTATTTAAAAGGAATTTGTGATTAAATGTTAGAAAATCAACATGATTTGTGATTAAATGTTAAAATCAACATTGTTTTCATATATATGAAAACATGTGTGAGATTTGTAATGTGTAGGAATATGAAGGATTAATTCAAAGGACTCTCTCTCTCTAATACTTCTGCCCACCATTTCATATATTTGAGGAGATAATTCAAGCCCATTCCAAGGAGAAGATCATGGATTTGGTTGAATATTTCATCTAAGATATATGAGAGATATGTGAGGATTTAAAGGGATTATACTTGTAATAATGGAAAATAGGTTGAGAGAATAGTGGATCCATAATAATGAGATGGTTATCTTATCTCTCAAGGCTCTCATGGATAAAAGAGAGTGCTCTCTCTGCGAGAATTCAATTAGATTATTCAAGTACAAGAGGAATTAGATTATTCAATTAACATGTAATTAGAATTAGAGTAGTCATTACCGGTATTCATTAAGATTCTAAAGAGAAAGGGATTCTTAGATTTGATTCATGGTTTTTGGTTTTCATGCTTTCATTATTCTTTATGAAGATTGATTTTGATTATTGAACGTAAGATTGTCTTCATTGGTGAGAGCTCTCATGTGTTGTTGTGCCATTTAACTCTTCACTTGTTGTATCTTCTTTTCCTTCATGTAGTTCTCCATTTCTATATTAATTTCCTTTATGAAATTTCCCATTCTTAGAGTAATTTCATTTACACAACTAGATTAATGATTCAATTCTAGTCGTGTGTTAGATTAATGATTCTATTTCAGTCGTGTGTTAGATTAATGATTCAATTTCATTTGTATATTAAACATTAGATTAGATTAGTCTCGCTTCAATCTTGCAGATACTTTGCATGTGCTTCGTTAGTTTACGAACCCCGGGTTGACAAATTAGATAAGTTGGGCAAATACTACAATGCAATTAATTCAACATTAGTTCGACCCAATATAACGACTGTTGTTCCCTTGTTACAATTGTTGTTCCTTTTGCTGTTCATTTGAACAGGACGATTGTTGTTCCTTTTTCTATTCATTTGAACGGGACGATTTCTATTCCTTTTGCAGGTCGTGTTGTTCCTTTGAATAGAACAAATGTCGTTCCCTTTACGATTGTTGTTCCTTTACAGGTGTTGCATCTCTGGAGGCTGGGTATTGAAAACATAAGGTAAGAACCTACGTAGGCGACAAGTAAAATGCTTGTGCCAGCGCCTACCTTTGTTTGATGCATAGAGGTTGTTTTTAGGACATCTTTAGAGCCCAATAGCCCGCATCTTCTGACAGAAGATCTGGCATGAATGGCACTTCTTGACCGCCTCCACACAATCCTTGATTAACGAGGTCCAGAAGCAACATGCACGTAGAATCTTTTGGGTTGTTTCCAACCCAGAAAATGGACCTCCACATGCTCCAGTGTGACATTCATTCAAAATGAGCTCTTCTTCCTCCTGGGTGAGACATCATCGCAAAATGCAATCTACATCTTGACGATACAAAGTGTTATCGAGAATGAGATAATTTATCACTTGGTGTTGAATTCGTCGACGCTCATCGCGAGAAGGAGAAGAGAGGCACTTCAAATTATGAACATACAGAAGTATATATCCATACCATGGGTCTGAATATGCAATTAGAAAATTATCTCCATTGATAGGTGACTCTTCGGGCATAATATCACCAAAATCAACTGACAATTCCGAAATTAGTTCGGTAAAGAACAAAGACTGTTTAGATTTCACAGAAACAAAATCCAAGTCGAAATCCTGTAGGATAATTATCCATATACTGATGTTTCTGCCAATGACCCATCGTGTTAAAACATATTGTAACGGGTTGACGACAATAATGACAGTGGTCTTGCAAAGCAATATATAGTGATGGAACCATTGGAAAACATGGACAACTGCCAAAGAAAGTTTCTCAACATGAGAGTAGTTTATTTTCGGTCCAATCAGGCCTTGGATAAGATAATAGATAACGTTCTCTTCGAGCATGTCATTCTCCTGGACCAAGACCATGAAGATGGTCGAATTTGCAACGACTAAATACAACAAGAAATCTCGGTTATAATCAGGAGGCCAGAGTAGAGGGTCAGATGTCAGGGCACATTTAAACACTTCAAAAGAGCACTGAGCAACTTCATCCCAACAGAATGGGACCCCATTTTTCAAAAGATGCATGAACCCTTTAGTGATCTTAGCATAATTAGTGACAAAACGTCGAAGAAAATTCGTTTTCCCCTGTAAGATCTGAAGCTAAGGTATTGTGCATGAGGGAGGTGATTGAAATATCACCTCAAACTTGAAAGGATCAACCATAACCCCCGTTGTTAAAATGATGAAACCTAAAATACGACCTGAAGTCACGCATAAACTACACTTGTTAGGATTTAAGAGAATCTGATAGTAGTGACATCGCTCAAACATTAGTCATAGATGGTAGGATGATCATATCTCTTGCGAGAATGTGATGCTAGATCATCGAGGTATGCCTCAAATATGTGTTTGAGGTCATGAAAAGTGAACAACATGGACCAATGAAAGGTAGCTCCAACATTCTTTAGGACAAAAGGCATCTTTCGATATGCGAAGGTACCCTAAGGAAAAATAAAAGTCATTTTATGTTGGTCCTCGGGTTTGATTTGAATCTGATTGTATCCTGAAAAACCATCCATGAAAGAAAAGCCTTCGCAACCTGCACATTCCTAAAAAATATGATCGATAAATAGGGTTGGAAAATTGTCTTTCGGGCAAGCCTTGTTCAAATCACGTAAATCCATGCAAACGCAAATTGTGCCTTGTTTCTTGTTGACAGGAACCGAGTTTGACACCCATTCCATCAATTGTACAAGGTTGATAAAACCAACTTTGAGAATTTTCTCTACTTGTTCCTTGATTGTTGTTGCTTTTCGAGGATTGACTAGATGAAGCTTCTTTCAGACTAGTTTGGCATCAAGATAAGTTGTTATTTCATGTTCCACAATTCATGGGTCGATGCCTGACATCTCCTTGTAAGACCAAGAAAAAAATCGCGAAACTCCTTGAGTAACTTGGTGTAAGTTCGAATCTCTTCGGGGGAGAAATACACTCTGACAAAAACATTCTCCATGATGCCAGGGGTTCTGGAGATATCAATTGGTATCGTTGTAGAAATTATTTCCATGTTACCCTCGGCGTAAAATACGTGTGTATCCAGAGGAATAATAGGAAAAGGGATATCTCCATTCACGGTTAAAACAAACTCTCCCGCCTCTACTCTCCTAATCTCGGGAAGAAAATAATATCTATGATGTAGATCATTTCAAGGTTTGTCAGGACCAGTCATTGCCTTGAGAATTGCCTCATCGGAGGGAAATACCAAGTCTAAAGGATATTGAGAAGTAAGAGAATCTTGAGCCCAAATAGGCTTGAGAACTAGATCTAACTCCTGTGAGGGATCTAGATCGGGATTGGCCGAGGCTTTTTGGACAATGATTTTCGCAACCTCAACCGCAGATAAGGGCATGGAGATGCCAAGGTGCCCTATCCTTTCCATAGAGGCTGATGGGGAAGGTAAAGTCCACGGGTCATGAAAGTAGCTTGTTTTAAAACACGACACTTGAAATATTGAAGACCTCGACTGCTCAGGAAAAACCAACATAAACTTTACATCGTTGGAAGGCGATTGGTAATCAAAAGTTCCCATAAATAATGAAAAAAAAATGGCACATAAGTTGAGAGTGCTAGGTTGTGGGTTATCAATCATTGGGATAGTGGAAGCCCTCGATGAAGGGTCAAGATGAGAGAAGGACAACTGATCAATGGTCACAATTCGACCCTCATGTAGAAATCACAAGATCTAAAAAACCGTGGAAACCACCGCATGCATCACATAAGTCTAACTCTGTCCTAACAGAATATTTTAGTTGACAGGCACATTGACTACTTCAACTTTGACACACACAATTTTTTCCCTAATTACATGGGGAAGGAAGGAATTATTCTGTGTGGTCTAAACGACCGACCATAAAAACCCATAAGCAACGTAGGCGACAAAGACAACTTAGGTTGGCCAATGGCCTTCCAACATGCCATTGACATCATGCAAGTTGAGGCACCCTCATCAACCATCATACATAAAATGTTCCATGTCATCGATTTCTTGGTGTATGCTACTACTATTTGAAAGGAGACGTGGTGAGGAAGACGAGGTTTTAGGTTGGTTGGATCGAAAATTATCACTCCCGGGTTACTAGTCTTTGTTGCTCCCAAGTAAGTCAAAAAATATTTTCTCTGTGAGGGGAAACTCTGGAGTACCTCCAGAGAAGATGTCGCACAAGGGGTCTAAGCCAGATCCTCTATTACGGAGTAGTTCTAAGCGACCCTCGCATTTGTATTATGGGAAGACTTCTTAAACACACCTTTAGGGATGTGATTCATTGTCTCGCCCATTGTATTCTCAATTTGGAGAGGAGTCAATGGGTTAATGGCCTCCTTTACCTTCTCAACAGATTCTTGCGTTCCGTAGTCACGATTCCTGGTTGATAAATGAGCATCAACATTCATCATGTAAATTTTCACGACTGTGTTGTTAGTAGTAGGTGCGGGGGGTCTCTATCTACCCCCTGTCGTGCTTGTGGATATGGAAGCCTGTGCCATATTTTTCCCTTGTGGAAAAGGGTTTGTCAAAACAACATGATGTTGTTGTGCTAGTAGCTTTTGGGCTTCTACAAGCCGAGGGCATAGGTGATTATGGTGGTCTTCCATGCAGATATTAAACAGATACTTCGACTTCTTCTTCTTAGTTTTTCCCTTGCCAACATTGTTAGTAGCCTTTTTATCCCCTTTACCCTTTTTGTTTCTCTGTTTCTTCTTTCCCTTGATCTACTGGTTAGCTTTGGGAGTCGTCGAACACACACTGTGTACATATGATGTCTGGGTAGTGGGGACAACCTAACTAGGAGTTTGGTTGACCACAGTCTATTGTATCGACAATTGTTGCAACTGATTCAACAACAGATCTGTGAACTTACTTTATGATGAGCCCACTATGCGATCAACATGGGGACCAAACTTTTATTTGGTCTTATTGAGAGTAGACCATGGTGCATTAGGTAAGATCTCGTAAAGCATTCCATATTGAGAGTAGATCGGTTCCAGCTGTTGGGCTCTCATAATAGCCTCTTCCTCAAAAAATACCTCAGACATTTCTATGTCTTTGGACGCACAAGGAACCAAATACTTGAAGAACTACTCATGAAAAAAAGTAGGAGGGACCTTAACCTTAATCAATCTCTTTCTTCATCGCCATTCTAAGATATGATTAGAGATATGGTTAGCCTTGGTTTGTTTGAAGTTGGCTAGCAGTTCAGTGCCGAAATCATATCTCACTGATAACTGGAAATGGTTCAAGAATACCATCACTAATTCATTAAAGTAAGAGTACCTCAAGCCATTGAGCTCAATATACCACTTCACAACACCCCCTATAAGAGTGCGTTGAAAAAGGAACAACTGAATGGAGTCATATTTCAACAAGCTTGACAAGCACCACAAGTGAAAGGTAGTCACATGATCACCTGGATCTTAGCCAAGCTTTCCCTAGAATTTCAAAATATCCAAAGGAAACTTAGTTGGCATGGGGGGACAATGCAAATCGTGATAGATCGGGTCCTTCAGTAATCTCGACAAGTTTGGAAAGTGCAAGGTTTCTAGAAAGGGTAGTTTCAGTTGTGGATTAATTACAGGAAAAGAGGGTCATGGATTTTGACTCGCACCAGGTTGCCAGGAAAATTTGGATTGCTATCCAGGTTTTGGAAAAAACCGTGGCCTTGAACAACAAAAGTAAATTGTGTCTGTGGAGGCATCAATGAATGACTCTCGAAATTGGATGACATAGCTTGCACAGGGATTTCTCCCCGTGTTTTGTTCCAAAGAACTTGGTTGGGGATGCCCCCATCCAATTCGCCTGGCATAGCTACAACACCTTTCTCAGGGTTCCATTGAGTATGGAAGGGGTTTCCCTCGACTGACATCCCTTGTGAGGGAATCGATCCCTACAAAGGATTTAAAATACCTTGTGTGGAGTATACTCCAGTTGTCACTCCCTCTGAAGGAATGGTACATTGCATCGGGTTCTGTTGACCAAAGTTGGGGTTGCCCCTAGTTGAGAAAGAGACTAAAGAAAAATAATTGTTTCCAAATGCACCAAACAAAGAGAACGACATTGATCCCACTGGCATTGTGTAGGATGACGGTCCTAGACTACCTCCACCAAACAAGCTATAATTAGCGTTAGGCTTGATTGGTTGCTGAAAATTTCCATCAAGCGAAGGGGATGGAGGAAGTATATGACCTCCACCATAAGGAATAACATTAAAAGAGGTAGTAGTGCTCGTGATTGACCTTTGCAAGGGAGCGTTAGAGATCCCTGCCCCTAGACCCATATCAAATCCGGGCATCCCATATGAGAAAGGAGCGTCCGTCGCGTTTTGAGTAAACTGAATAGTGTTCAAAGATGTTAAAGGTATCATACCACTGCCCGAAGTCATGGGAATCAAGACAATTGAGGTCTTGACTAGCAAAGGTGGGGGAGGAGGTAGGATGCTCTCTCAAGTAATATCTGTAACGGGAGTACGGGGACTCCCAGAAAAAGTAGAAACATTCGCTTCCATTTCCACTCATCGAACTAACTGGTGCTCATAATATGTCACCTTGGGAGGGAAAATATGAATCAAAATTGACATCGACAATTTGGTAATCAGAGGATTTGTTGGCCTGGAACCTTCTGTCTCAAGGTCAGAAACGATGGATTCCTCCAGTGCCGGAAAGTCTCCCTTCGGAGTAGGATCAGGCATAGTTTCCTGCAACCCATTCACTTTGAACGATCCTTCTTGATCGAGAATTTGCGTCAATGGTGGCAGAGGTGGCTCCAAAGTAACCGACGATAGGCCCTGAAGCCTTCACGACTGACGTAGATGTTGATCTTCCACTTTGTGAAATGATCAACCGACACAGTTTTCACCCTAGGTACCATGGTATACCCCCGCAATCACCTGTGTATGTCCGTAAAATATGGGAAACTAGGTTTCCAGCTCGTAGTCAGTCACCATGCGGGTATAGTCAGTAATTGGGCAGTTCGTAATGAGCAGGATAACAAGTCCGAAGTTCTTCAAGGGTGTCAAAAGAAATTGGTATGGAAGGAAAATGAGGATATCGAATGGATTCGAGGTCCACGAATCTCTGTAGGAAAATGAAATCATTATTGTTCCCAAGAAAGACCCTCAATATACAATCCCCACTACGTTTAGTCCGTCTTTGGAGGGGTTATCTCCTCTGTCTTTCCTCACACGACCTTGTTTTTATCCCCTATGTTAGAGGGGGGTCCCGACTAACTCTTACGACGTCGGACTTAAGACACTCCCTATCTTAGACTCCAATGTTTGTTTTAAAATGGCCTTGAAGATTTTCCTCTTCACACCTAATTCAAGGCCCTAAAAAACCTAAACTAGTCGGTGAACCCTACAAACATAAAGTCTAATATATTTAAGTTAAGCGTTAATTTTAAGGCTTGATTTACGCAAAGGATGTGGTTGTGCAACTGATGGTTTTATGAAGAGACGAATAAGGAAGAGAACTTTAAATCATTTGAAAGAAAAAATATACTTCGAACTTAAAGAAAAGCTTGTAAAACTCTTTGTAAAATTCAACTTTTCTAAACAATGTTTCAAGTTCTTGTAATTAAAAGTTTCCTAAAAAGTTCTTTCATTTGACTAAGCAATACTACTTGTATTTCAGGAAATCAAAAATAAATTTGAAACAAAGACTCTTTTTCTTCTGCAAACAACAACCTTGACTACTTTACCAAACTAAAGGAAAGAAAATATTTTAAATTATTTTATTTTATTTTTCGAACTGCTTTAACAAGAAAAAATGAAGTAAATTTTTTTTTTCATTTTTCAAAGAAAGAAACAGGAACAGAGAGAAAACTGAAACCAATATTGATAGAGACCCTAAGCCAACTGCGTAAACGCAAGGATTCAAACAAGAAACCAAAATGAGGATCTAAAACTTGAAAGTTCAATCTAAACCTTTAGGGAAAACAAAATAAAACTAAGGAACAAGTTAATCAAAACTTTAACCCAAGCTATGGCCAAAGACAAAGACTCTTATAGGTTCAATAAATTCCTAAGAAGCCCAAAATTCTATTAGGAAAGAGACAAAACTCTCTTTGTTAAAAAACACTTTCAAGAAACAGAGATGTGAGTTGTTGCATCAACAACCTGCGTATGTATGCAAACTATCTACTGTGTAGAGCATGTATGTACGTGGGATGACCAAAAATACGGCGGTTACACCTTTGAGACTTTTCAAAAATAAAAAGAATAGGTAGACTGATAGGGCAGGGAAAAATGGAAGGCACCTTGTAGGTGACCAGAGACCCTTAAAAGACTCAGTGAACTTGACTAAAAATCAAAAGGAAATCAAGAAGGCAATTAAAAACCCAAAATACCTCCCTCTAAAACCATAGAGAGACTCCCCAGTGGAGTTGCCAATTCTGGTAGTGGGAAGATCCCCCTATAACTATACCAAGGCTCCAAGTATAGATAGAGAAATGACTCCTTAAAAGTCAATCTAATTCCTACACTACCCCGAACATTCCAAAATAGATGAACATAAATCAATGAAAGAGTAAGTCAGAAACTGTACCTTTAATCTAATGTTTGGTTCTGACCTCCTCAAGCTTTGTAGCTCCCGAGGCTGCAAGTCTCTTCCCAAAGATGACCTGCATCCACAACTAGTAAAACTAGGCTACAAATATTCTATTTCTATTCGTGAATTAGGGTTAGATATAAATTGTTATGTATAAATCAAAGAAAAGACATAAAAACCATCATTTGGGATAGGGAAAAGAGATTCTTTTATTCAATACTCAAAGATTGGAAATTACAACCTTTGTAGGCCAATGCTCCTCGAACCTGGTCTGGGATCCTCTTAACAATGCTCCAAGTTAACCTTCCAAATGCATTCTTTCACAATCTACTGATCACCTCAAGGGAAGGGAATGAGTTGTATGGGAGAAAAGGGGATAGAGAGGGAATGTTGAGGCAATAACTCACAAAATGTTGCAAATACTTGGGCAAGGAAGGAAAGGTAATTTGGGAAGAGTTTCATCATTCTAATGTTTGATTGTGGAATGAGACTCCAAGACCTCCTTTTATATGACAAAAGGATAGTTATTTGGTTGAGGTATGGGCTATAGAAGGTGAAATGGTTGGGAAACCTCCAATAGCCCATAAATTCCACGGAATTCCTTGCAACTTTTTAATTTTTGCAACTTTTTGGAGGTATACGCGGGTTGTTTAGTGTGCAACTGGCGTATGTACACAATCTATATAGCATGGAACAAGCATATGTACGCGAACAATAGTGTAGTAGGGAACACACATGCTCCAAAAATGGTTTTTTAAATAGATTTCCTCAACAATGATTTGGAAAATTATGCAAGTAGGAAGGCTAATGCCATGTATGCATGAGTAGGGAATTTTAGGGCTATAATAATGAGATTTGGAAAAAATATTTGCCTTTCTTGGCCTTAGAGTGCATAATACTAAGGAATATTTGGGTGCAGATCTGAAAAATGATGAATTTTTTTATGTTGATGGAGTTGCAATGCTTGTAGCAAAGGTCTTAGTGATGATGGACCATATGAGAAAACAAGAATATCTACCCTCCCAAAGCCATATCAAACAATTAAAGGCCCGTGGGATTGAAGGAATTGATGTATTAAAGGGATTGCTAATGTAATTAGATAATGTGTCATGAAAGAGAACGAAAGCATATTCAAAGTTTATTGGCTTGGATATGGAAGTCTCAAACCTGAAATTCATCTCAATTTCAATGCTTATGACTCGACAACAATTTGAGGAACAAATTGAAGAACTGTAGAAAGCATCAACTGAAAAGTTTGAGACTATGGTTGAGTTCACACATGATGATATCGACAACTAGCTTGTTGAATATATCAATAAAAATGAAGATATTGAAAATACTTTGAAAAATCTATCTATTGAGTATAGAGAAGTCGAGAATGAGTTATTTAATATTAAAGTGAAATAAGAAGTGATTGTTTCCCCGTTAAGGGTCTATATTAAAAAATGGTTAAACAACTCTATTGCCAAGATATCAATAGAAGCAGTTACAAACAACCCTATAAATGCCACAAACAAGAGTACAAAAGACACAACAACAAGCAAGTAAAAGAAAGAGATTCCATCATACTAAGTCTATGATGATTGCATATTTCTTCCCTTATCATATTTTCATCCAATTCTTCTTCCTCTTTAACTAGAAAAGTATAATTGAATCCTGATAAACTTCTTCTTTGTCTTCTTTCTAGATCTTGTTATTCAAGATCTGCCCATGTTCCTCTTTCTACTTTATACTTTCTTGTGCATATTTTTTTTATGATCTGCGAGATCCCCAATCCTAGTCCAGTGGAAAAATGCTTGAATTTCATGCGTTGTGATAGACATTATTATTTTTTATAAATCCCAAAGAACTAATTCAGGATCAATTTTGACTGTATTTTATAACTCCGAGTTTTGAGTACAAACGTTGATTTATCAAAATATTCTTTTCAGCTCCATACATATTACTCTTTAAAATTTCTCTCATGCAAATGGACCATCTTCTTTTATTTTGAATGTGATCAAAATATTTATTTCTACTATGATGGATGTGAGGAAATTTTTATTTTGTGTAATGTGTGATGTTTGAGATTCCTGGTCCACTTTTCAAGAATTCTCCTTTATAAATATATTTTTACTTTTCAACACTTTAATTTTTCTTGAGTGTTAAAGATTGGACTACATTATGTGATATGGTCCTATATTATTCTTGATTTGAAATTACAAATAAAATCATAAGTCAAAGAGGAGTACCACCTCTCTAAAAATGCAAGAGGATTTATATCCTCATGAGGTTTCCGTTTTGGTCCTGACGGATTCAAGTGTCAAGAAAACCTTAGACCCCATCCTTGAGGAAATCAATTTTTGAAAGGAGGAAAATTGAAAGGTATATTCTACTTAATTTTTGTTCTACTTTTGTGTTACATTATACTAATGATTATTCTAGAAATGTTAGGGAGGCTACACAAAGGAAAATAGATTATGGAAAAAGGATATGATTGAAGAAATGGAGGCCATGGACACAAAGGCAACATGGAGTTTGGTCAAGTTTCTTGTTGGAAGGACATTAGTTGGTATAAAATGGGTGTTTAAGAGGAAGTTAAATGGAGAAGGTAAGGTGGAGAAGCATAAAGATCACTTGGTAGCATAGGGGTATTCCTAGGTGGAGGGATTTTACTTTCATGTTATTTTCACTCCTATTGCTAAGTTAAATTCCATTTGATTTATTTTTTCCATTGCAATATCTATTGATCTTGAACTAGGATATATGGATGTTAAGACACCATTCTTACAAGGGGATTTAGAAGAATAAATCTATATTTTGTAGCAAGAAGGTTTTAAAGTGAAGGAAAGAAAGAACTAGTTTGAAGGTTGAAGAAGTTTCTCTATGTCTCAAAGAAATAACCAAGGATATGGTAATGAAAGTTTGATAATTATATATTGGGACCTATAATTTTCATGAAGCAAAGGTAATCATTGTATGTATACTAAACAAATTGGTGACAATTTTTTATTCTTATATTGTATGTTGATGATATGTTATTACTATTCGGAAACAATGTGTAATTCATGAAGTGGGTCAATCTCAATTTTCATCTTAGTTTGATATTAAGGATCTTTAAGTTGTAACGTTTATTTTAGGCATGGAAATTAAAATATATTGTTTTGTTGGAATTATTGTCATTGATGTCAAAGAGTTATTGTTGTCATTAATGTCATATTATGGCTTTACAAATATACACAACATTTCCAAGGTTGATATATATAGGTTTACAAGTATATTAAAAAAGGGGTGCACATGAAAAAGTAAAAAGTGAAATGAGGGTTTCAAACCCATGGGTTTGGTTATTTCCCATGGTATTTGGAAAAGTAAAATAAAAAAACGGGAATTAATTATTTAATTGACGGACATGTCCCTTCATGAAGGGTTATGAAAAATTATAAAAAGAGAAAGTATTGAGAGAAAGTGGGTGTGTGAAAAATGTATGAGAAAAGATTGAATATCATTCCAAAAGGGAAGAGTTATGAAATCGATTTAAGATTATCTTGAAATTTTCGTGATAACTTATGTTGTGGGACATTTCAACCCTTGAAATTTTTAAGAGATAGAGGATATATCTCCGGGTGCACATGGTAAACATTTTGGATGTTGGTTCTTTATAATTTCAGAGATATGCCATGTGGAAGTTAGGGTTTCCGAATACTCCTGAAATCAATTTCAAACAGGTTAGATTGGCATTTTCACTATAACTTATTTACTAGGAATTTTCAAACTGTGCAATGTTTACAAAACCGAGGAGACATATAAAAGTACCTAAGGTAAAAATTTCAAATGTTGGTTCATTGTACTTTATGAGATATATTTTATGGAATTTAGGGTTTCTGAATGGTCTTGATATCAGTTTCAAACAAGCCAGTTTGACATTTTCACTATAAATTGTTTTCCAGGACTCTTCAGACTGTGAAATTTTAAAACAATAGAGGAGGCATACACAAGTACCTTAGATACACATTTCATATGTTGGTTTGATGTACTTTCTGAGATATGATCTGTGGAAGTTATGTTTTTTGAATGGTCCTAAGATCAGTTTCAAAAATGTCAGTTTGGAATTTTCACTATAAATTATTTTTTGGGACCCTTCAGACTATAAAATATTTACAGAACAGAGGAGACATAAAAAAATACCTCAAGTAAAAATTTCATATGTTGGTTCATTGTAATTTATGAGATATGATCTGTGGAAGTTAGAGTTCCTGAATTCTCTTGAAATCAATTTCAAATAGGCCAAATTGAATTTTCACTATAAATTGTTTTCTATGACTCTCCAGACTCTGAAAATTTTAGAGAACATAGGAGACATACAAAAGTAATTCAGGTAAAAATTTCAGATTAAGAAGAAACCTCTCACACTTTTTAAGAAGAACCCTAGGTTAAGATTGAATTAGATGACCCATATATTGATTTGTGGGGATTTGATAGACCCTCCAAAGTAAAATTTGAAACCACTGGTTGAGAACTTGAGACTTTGTTCAATATGGGAGATAGAGACAAGAGAAATGAGGAATAAATACATATTTCAAGAAATGAAACAAATAGTGAAGAAGAGGAATATCCATTACCTATTAGGGAATCTGATGAAGACGCTAAAATAAAAAATATAAGCCCCTAAATTCTTCCACTATTTTATGGGATACCTAGAGAGGACCCAAATACTTTGTTGTTTGAATTTGAGCTTTTGTGTCAAACATATGAATATAAGAATGATGCTCAAAAGTTAATATTGTTTCCCTCAATATTAATGTGAGTTGTTGCATCAACAACCTGCGTATGTATGCAAACTGTCTACTGTGTAGAGCATGTATGTACGTGGGATGACCAAAAATACGGCGCTTACACCTTTGAGACTTTTCAAAAATAAAAAGAATAGGTAGACTGATAGGGCAGGGAAAAATGGCAGGCACCTTGTAGGTGACCAGACACCCTTAAAAGACTCCGTGAACTTGACTAAAAATCAAAAGGAAATCAAGAAGGTAATTAAAAACCCAAAATACCTCCCTCTAAAACCTTAGAGAGACTCCCCAGTGGAGTTGCCAATTCTGGTAGTGGGAAGATCCCCCTATAACTATACCAAGGCTCTAAGTATAGATAGAGAAATGACTCCTTAAAAGTCAATCTAATTCCTACACTACCCCGAACATTCCAAAATAGATGAACATAAATCAATGAAAGAGTAAGTCAGAAACTGTACCTTTAATCTAATGTTTGGTTCTGACCTCCTCAAGCTTTGTAGCTCCCGAGGCTGCAAGTCTCTTCCCAAAGATGACCTGCATCCACAACTAGTAAAACTAGGCTACAAATATTCTATTTCTATTCGTGAATTAGGGTTAGATATAAATTGTTATGTATAAATCAAAGAAAAGACATAAAAACCATCATTTGGGATAGGGAAAAGAGATTCTTTTATTCAATACTCAAAGATTGGAAATTACAACCTTTGTAGGCCAATGCTCCTCGAACCTGGTCTGGGATCCTCTTAACAATGCTCCAAGTTAACCTTCCAAATGCATTCTTTCACAATCTACTGATCACCTCAAGGGAAGGGAATGAGTTGTATGGGAGAAAAGGGGATAGAGAGGGAATGTTGAGGCAATAACTCACAAAATGTTGCAAATACTTGGGCAAGGAAGGAAAGGTAATTTGGGAAGAGTTTCATCATTCTAATGTTTGATTGTGGAATGAGACTCCAAGACCTCCTTTTATATGACAAAAGGATAGTTATTTGGTTGAGGTATGGGCTATAGAAGGTGAAATGGTTGGGAAACCTCCAATAGCCCATAAATTCCACGGAATTCCTTGCAACTTTTTAATTTTTGCAACTTTTTGGAGGTATACGCGGGTTGTTTAGTGTGCAACTGGCGTATGTACACAATCTATATAGCATGGAACAAGCATATGTACGCGAACAATAGTGTAGTAGGGAACACACATGCTCCAAAAATGGTTTTTTAAATAGATTTCCTCAACAATGATTTGGAAAATTATGCAAGTAGGAAGGCTAATGCCATGTATGCATGAGTAGGGAATTTTAGGGCTATAATAATGAGATTTGGAAAAAATATTTGCCTTTCTTGGCCTTAGAGTGCATAATACTAAGGAATATTTGGGTGCAGATCTGAAAAATGATGAATTTTTTTATGTTGATGGAGTTGCAATGCTTGTAGCAAAGGTCTTAGTGATGATGGACCATATGAGAAAACAAGAATATCTACCCTCCCAAAGCCATATCAAACAATTAAAGGCCCGTGGGATTGAAGGAATTGATGTATTAAAGGGATTGCTAATGTAATTAGATAATGTGTCATGAAAGAGAACGAAAGCATATTCAAAGTTTATTGGCTTGGATATGGAAGTCTCAAACCTGAAATTCATCTCAATTTCAATGCTTATGACTCGACAACAATTTGAGGAACAAATTGAAGAACTGTAGAAAGCATCAACTGAAAAGTTTGAGACTATGGTTGAGTTCACACATGATGATATCGACAACTAGCTTGTTGAATATATCAATAAAAATGAAGATATTGAAAATACTTTGAAAAATCTATCTATTGAGTATAGAGAAGTCGAGAATGAGTTATTTAATATTAAAGTGAAATAAGAAGTGATTGTTTCCCCGTTAAGGGTCTATATTAAAAAATGGTTAAACAACTCTATTGCCAAGATATCAATAGAAGCAGTTACAAACAACCCTATAAATGCCACAAACAAGAGTACAAAAGACACAACAACAAGCAAGTAAAAGAAAGAGATTCCATCATACTAAGTCTATGATGATTGCATATTTCTTCCCTTATCATATTTTCATCCAATTCTTCTTCCTCTTTAACTAGAAAAGTATAATTGAATCCTGATAAACTTCTTCTTTGTCTTCTTTCTAGATCTTGTTATTCAAGATCTGCCCATGTTCCTCTTTCTACTTTATACTTTCTTGTGCATATTTTTTTTATGATCTGCGAGATCCCCAATCCTAGTCCAGTGGAAAAATGCTTGAATTTCATGCGTTGTGATAGACATTATTATTTTTTATAAATCCCAAAGAACTAATTCAGGATCAATTTTGACTGTATTTTATAACTCCGAGTTTTGAGTACAAACGTTGATTTATCAAAATATTCTTTTCAGCTCCATACATATTACTCTTTAAAATTTCTCTCATGCAAATGGACCATCTTCTTTTATTTTGAATGTGATCAAAATATTTATTTCTACTATGATGGATGTGAGGAAATTTTTATTTTGTGTAATGTGTGATGTTTGAGATTCCTGGTCCACTTTTCAAGAATTCTCCTTTATAAATATATTTTTACTTTTCAACACTTTAATTTTTCTTGAGTGTTAAAGATTGGACTACATTATGTGATATGGTCCTATATTATTCTTGATTTGAAATTACAAATAAAATCATAAGTCAAAGAGGAGTACCACCTCTCTAAAAATGCAAGAGGATTTATATCCTCATGAGGTTTCCGTTTTGGTCCTGACGGATTCAAGTGTCAAGAAAACCTTAGACCCCATCCTTGAGGAAATCAATTTTTGAAAGGAGGAAAATTGAAAGGTATATTCTACTTAATTTTTGTTCTACTTTTGTGTTACATTATACTAATGATTATTCTAGAAATGTTAGGGAGGCTACACAAAGGAAAATAGATTATGGAAAAAGGATATGATTGAAGAAATGGAGGCCATGGACACAAAGGCAACATGGAGTTTGGTCAAGTTTCTTGTTGGAAGGACATTAGTTGGTATAAAATGGGTGTTTAAGAGGAAGTTAAATGGAGAAGGTAAGGTGGAGAAGCATAAAGATCACTTGGTAGCATAGGGGTATTCCTAGGTGGAGGGATTTTACTTTCATGTTATTTTCACTCCTATTGCTAAGTTAAATTCCATTTGATTTATTTTTTCCATTGCAATATCTATTGATCTTGAACTAGGATATATGGATGTTAAGACACCATTCTTACAAGGGGATTTAGAAGAATAAATCTATATTTTGTAGCAAGAAGGTTTTAAAGTGAAGGAAAGAAAGAACTAGTTTGAAGGTTGAAGAAGTTTCTCTATGTCTCAAAGAAATAACCAAGGATATGGTAATGAAAGTTTGATAATTATATATTGGGACCTATAATTTTCATGAAGCAAAGGTAATCATTGTATGTATACTAAACAAATTGGTGACAATTTTTTATTCTTATATTGTATGTTGATGATATGTTATTACTATTCGGAAACAATGTGTAATTCATGAAGTGGGTCAATCTCAATTTTCATCTTAGTTTGATATTAAGGATCTTTAAGTTGTAACGTTTATTTTAGGCATGGAAATTAAAATATATTGTTTTGTTGGAATTATTGTCATTGATGTCAAAGAGTTATTGTTGTCATTAATGTCATATTATGGCTTTACAAATATACACAACATTTCCAAGGTTGATATATATAGGTTTACAAGTATATTAAAAAAGGGGTGCACATGAAAAAGTAAAAAGTGAAATGAGGGTTTCAAACCCATGGGTTTGGTTATTTCCCATGGTATTTGGAAAAGTAAAATAAAAAAACGGGAATTAATTATTTAATTGACGGACATGTCCCTTCATGAAGGGTTATGAAAAATTATAAAAAGAGAAAGTATTGAGAGAAAGTGGGTGTGTGAAAAATGTATGAGAAAAGATTGAATATCATTCCAAAAGGGAAGAGTTATGAAATCGATTTAAGATTATCTTGAAATTTTCGTGATAACTTATGTTGTGGGACATTTCAACCCTTGAAATTTTTAAGAGATAGAGGATATATCTCCGGGTGCACATGGTAAACATTTTGGATGTTGGTTCTTTATAATTTCAGAGATATGCCATGTGGAAGTTAGGGTTTCCGAATACTCCTGAAATCAATTTCAAACAGGTTAGATTGGCATTTTCACTATAACTTATTTACTAGGAATTTTCAAACTGTGCAATGTTTACAAAACCGAGGAGACATATAAAAGTACCTAAGGTAAAAATTTCAAATGTTGGTTCATTGTACTTTATGAGATATATTTTATGGAATTTAGGGTTTCTGAATGGTCTTGATATCAGTTTCAAACAAGCCAGTTTGACATTTTCACTATAAATTGTTTTCCAGGACTCTTCAGACTGTGAAATTTTAAAACAATAGAGGAGGCATACACAAGTACCTTAGATACACATTTCATATGTTGGTTTGATGTACTTTCTGAGATATGATCTGTGGAAGTTATGTTTTTTGAATGGTCCTAAGATCAGTTTCAAAAATGTCAGTTTGGAATTTTCACTATAAATTATTTTTTGGGACCCTTCAGACTATAAAATATTTACAGAACAGAGGAGACATAAAAAAATAACTCAAGTAAAAATTCCATATGTTGGTTCATTGTAATTTATGAGATATGATCTGTGGAAGTTAGAGTTCCTGAATGCTCTTGAAATCAATTTCAAATAGGCCAAATTGAATTTCCACTATAAATTGTTTTCTATGACTCTCTAGACTCTGAAAATTTTAGAGAACATAGGAGACATACAAAAGTAATTCAGGTAAAAATTTCAGATTCAGATTTGCAAAATTGGATACATGGCATGTTTCACAAGTTTTTTCTTGGGAAGAGGCCCAAAACAACAGGCTTTGGGAAAATTACCATTTGGAAATTTAAATTTTGGTCAGAACTGGTAAAGGAAGAAGTAGTGAGAAGACCTAGTGAAGGAAGAAATAATGAGTAGACCTGATGAAGGAATAATCGACGAAAAAAAATGGTGAAGGTAGAAGTATCAAGTAGACATGGTGAAGATTGGTGCAGCTCACACAAAGATATTGGTGTCTCTTTCTAAGTTGGTGCTTAGAAGTGGGGATTGGTGTGTCCATTATATTGGTGTCTACGAAGATCTGTAAGAGTAGGTTGGTGCGACTCAAACAAAGATATTGGTGTCTCTTGATAAGTTGGTTCTTAGCGGTGGGGATTGGTGTCTACAAAGATATGTAAGAGTAGGTTGGTGCCTATCTATATTTTTACCAGTGGGGATCATCATCTCCAGTGTTGGAATATGTAATGACGACTTGTGTGGTATTGTTGGAATGTATTAATTTGTAAGGTAATAATGTATACTCTTATGTAAAAGAGTTATCCCACATGCATCATGACGTGATATACTCTTTTTACCATTCATTATATAAAGGGGTGAAATTAAATTTATCCCACAAGTATTTTGGGATGTAATTCCTCCACACATCTTGGTATATAATAGAGGTAAGAGATAACAGATGAGCATGGCAATTATATAGTTTATTTCCCTTTCAACTTCTTCATTATCCTTCCTAATTGAGCAAACTTGACCATTTCCTATCCATTATCCACCATTTCCACCTCATTTACCTTTCCCAAATTGCATGAATCCTTGGCTTGAATTTAA
This sequence comes from Picea sitchensis, assembly GCA_010110895.2. Lineage (NCBI taxonomy): Eukaryota > Viridiplantae > Streptophyta > Pinopsida > Pinales > Pinaceae > Picea > Picea sitchensis. The sequence continues at coordinate 91,256 of SNQJ01S0006210.1, forward strand.
TATGAAATAAATGATTTTTATTAGAAAAGGAATGTGGATGCATGATTTATGTGTGCATGATGCTAACTTGTCTAATTATAGGATTCAAGAAAAAAACTGCGTATTTTTGGTTATTTGATTATGAGCTACATAATTTCTCATCAGGTGAAGTTTAGAAGATAAATTTTTCCAAACACTACAATTGTTTTCGTCAGTAGGAATACCCATTGTTGGATCTACACAGTGTTGAAGAGTTTCTCATCAACACAAATATATTTTCAATAGAGCGTGGAGTATTTCTATTTGTTGACAAAGTATTAGTTGAAATCTAGAAGTCACATAGGATTTATCAATCACTACCTCAAGAGTGTGATACTTATGTATTTTATTTTTGGTTAAGTCAAATGAAAGATAAGAAACAAATATATTTTTGGAAACATGATTTTATTTTAAGGAATGTAAGTTAAAATGGTTTTTAGTTAGTTATTGGAAAGAAGGAAACTTCCCAAGAACTTATGATAGTTTTGTATAAAGCAACAATAGGGAGAACCTATCAGAGTTCAAAATTCTGATTATGAATATATCGTTCTTAGTTACAAATAGTCTCTCTTCAATTTTTTTTTATTGTTGTGATCATTTTAGTTAAACTGAGGATAACCAGCAAACTGTAGAACAAGGGCCACTCTACAACCATGGTGATCCTATTTCTTATGCAACTTATTTAGTATTAATTTCATTATTGAGTTAGAAAAGTTTTTCTTTCTGTCAGTTAATTCTCGCTTTGCAATCTCATTTTGTATGAAATATTTATTTTGGATCGAGTTTAATTTCATGCATAAGTAGTTAAGATTCCTTTTCAATATCTATTTTCTTTATTACAACTAGGCTAAAAGTCTGAACTATCTCTGTGTACCTAAATTATAGCAATGCAATCGATTGAGCTTGAGATGAATACTGCTATTTCATTTTTTTTTCTTACAACTGAACTTTTTTTTTTTTGTTGTATATTTTTCTTGTAGCCTAAATTTATGGTTTGTTTCACTAGACCACTATAGTTAAATTTTGATTAGCTTCATTAATTTTATGTAAATGAGGAAAACTAAAGAAAGATGAATTTTCCCCCAAACCAAAAGAAACAATAATTAACAATAAAGCAAAGTAAAAAAATCCCCAAAATAACATATACTTTGCACAAAACTTTGAAAGTTTACGTTCCCTAGGCTGATAAATAAAGTAGGGTCTTACGATTAATGGAGTGTTAATTCCAAGAATTGTCTGAGATCATCACTTTTTGGCTCTATTTCCAGGGACAAACTAACATTTTTTGAGTCTTTTCTTCGCATATTGGCTACATATATTTATCCACTGGAGTACACCTCTCCAAAGGAAAATGAATGAGGAGGAGGAGAGACAAGTTTGGAATATTTATACCTAATACCCATTCAACTTATAATCCTAAAGAACTAGATAAGAAAGACAATTCTTCTTCAACCTCTCACACTTTTTAAGAAGAACCCTAGGTTAAGATTGAATTAGATGACCCATATATTGATTTGTGGGGATTTGATAGACCCTCCAAAGTAAAATTTGAAACCACTGGTTGAGAACTTGAGACTTTGTTCAATATGGGAGATAGAGACAAGAGAAATGAGGAAGAAATACATATTTCAAGAAATGAAACAAATAGTGAAGAAGAGGAATATCCATTACCTATTAGGGAATCTGATGAAGACGCTAAAACAAAAAATATAAGCCCCTAAATTCTTCCACTATTTTATGGGATACCTAGAGAGGACCCAAATACTTTCTTGTTTGAATTTGAACTTTTGTGTCAAACATATGAATATAAGAATGATGCTCAAAAGTTAATATTGTTTCCCTCAACTTTAAAAGATGATTCTTTAATTTGTTTTATGGGAATGCAAGGAGGAAACATTGGTACTTGGGGAGAGATGAATAAAGGTTCCTTATAAAAGTACAAGGATTATTGTAAAGCACGAGAAACAAGAGATTAAAGTTTTTGTATGACACAAAGAGCTGATGAAACATTGGAGGACTATGTTGAAATATTTCAGTTTAGTTATAAACGAGACATAAATTGTATGCTTGATGATGAATCACTCAAAGAAGTGTTTCTTAGAGGAGTAAGGGAGTATTTGATGGAAGATTTGGATTTAATTGTTGCAAGGAATATTTATCAGTTCACCTCTGCTGAATTAAAAGACTTGTTTAAAAATTATTCGAGAGAAACCACGAGGAAAGGTAGAGGGTTAAAAACTATCTTAACCTTCAACATCCAAGAATACAAATACAATTGGATTTACTAAATATGAAATTGGGAATCTAACAGAGGACATGAAAACAAACATTCAAATTATTTATATATGCAATTGGATACTCTGCAAACAAAAAGGAAACAAGATGAAAATGATAAAGCCTTAACAATTTTCTGCCCTAGGTGCACATAGAGACATCCAAGAAATGAGTGTCCACTTGCTGTAGTAAAAGTATGTAATTTTTATTCCGAAAATCATGATACTAAAAACTATCCACAGTTTTCAGGTTTAAAGGAAATATACCAAAATTATGAACATAATGATGAACAAGTATACTTTATTGATCAATGACGATTTGGACAACCAAGACCACAATTTTCGGGAGGTCAATAAGATCAATACTCTATACCACCATGGTCTAATCTGTTAAATTATGT
>SNQJ01S0006210.1:96038-109063 GCA_010110895.2 Picea sitchensis
TCTGAAATTTATTTTCTGTTCAGAAATTTATTTTCTGTTAAGTTTTTAGATGTTGAAACACCGTTGTAGCTTATGCTGAAACACCGCTGTAGTATATGCTGAAACACAGTGCTGAGTATATGCTGAAACACCAGGCTGTAGCATATGCTGATGCTGAAACACCGTTGTGAGCAGATGCTGAAACACCAGGCTGTAGCATATGCTGATGCTGAAACACCACTGTGAGAAGATGCTGAAACACCGCTGTAGCATATGCTGAAATAGTGCTGAAACTGAGTTTGGCATTTAAATTTGACTGAAAAATCAGCGAGACTGAAACTGGGTGGGATTTTGAAATATTAACATAATCAATATCTTTAACATAATAATCAACTGCCTTTTCTAGCATTCCAACATAGACAAGAATATTTTCCACAATTTCAAACTCATCAACAACCATGAGCACAACCTTTCTCTTATGAAATGAATTATGGTCAACAACCACATGCAATTCAAGGTAACACATGGCCAAATCAACAACAAACTTTATGGCCATATAATAATTGGCCTCCACAACAACAACCAAATTTTCCTCCTCCAATACAAGGCCATCATCAAACAAAAACAAGTCCATTACAATTGCATGCCCAACCTAATCTGAATCCTAATAATAGGACATGGAAACCTAATCAAACACAACCAAATACACAACAACCAAACTAGTCAATTCAATCCAGTCAACCAATACAATCAGGTTAGTCAGTTTATTCTAATGAAGTAGGAGATTTTCCAGGCTACACAATTTCAACACTTGATTGTCAAGTCACTCATGTTCAATCAGGGAAATTTATAGAAGATCCTAGATCCCTATGGGTAGAGGACGTTAGTGAGGAACAACATGTGGTTGGTGTATGTGGAGAATAATTGCAACCAATCTCCTCTACTCCTATTGAAATTGATGTCCAAATTTCATTAGAAAACAAGGATAATACTGCACCTTTTCCAAAGAGATTAAAACAACCTAAAATTCAACCACAACCAACATTTGACATTATGGTAAAGTTGAAAAGTTTATGTGTCAAAATTCCTTTGATTCAATCCATAAAATAAATTCCCATTTATATTATAGTCACCAGAGATCTGTGTGTCAAGAAACCAAGAAGGAAGAAATAAGAACACCCTACTATCCAAGTAGTAGGACAATTGTTTGAACTCATGTTAGGACATACTGTTAACCCAAAGTACAATTATCTAGTTAATCCTTAAGTCCAAGTTTATATTGTAAAAACTCCAATTTCAAATACTCTAATTGATTTGGGCGCAACCAATAACAAAATGACCATTGAATTCATGGAGAACACAAATCTTCAGAATTTGATGCATCAAACACCAACAATTTTGCAAATGGTTGCTATGTTAGCGGTGGAACTATAAGGGACATTGGAAGACATTGTAGTGACCATATATTCATGGGAGTACCCAACATATTTTATAATATTGAACCCCCCAAAAAAACACGGGGGTTATCTATTAATCTTGGGGAATACATGGTTAGCAACTGCGAATGCTTATATAGAATGTCACTCAAGAAATATGACAATTTCACAAGGAGAATCTATTAACAAGATGAAATTGTATCCCCCAACAAATTCGATGTTGGAAATCAAAGAACCTTTGTGGATTCCATCCGATGATGCGAGTGACTATTATGATGAAAATGTAACACCGATTCTTACAATTGAACTGGTACTAGCAATGGAAGAACATTTGATGAAAGGATAATATCAAACTTTATGTAGAATGTTTATTCAACCATTGTTGGATTTAGGGAATGTGACCAACCCACATAAGAAGAAGGTGAAAGCTCTGTTAGTAATGAAAAAATTGATGTTGCTAATGAGTTACTCTCATATTTTGGTGATGGTACTACTCCTTAATACTTGGATGAATATTTTGTAGAAGAATCTGTTAACACTCGGGTTAAAAACATTGAGATTTTTCTAGGAAAAACTCTAAATATAAACAATCATCTACAACCAAAACAATAACAAAAATTACATAAATTTCTACAGAAATATTCTGCGCTCTTTTCTTGGGATTACAAATACATGAATGGTATTCATCCATCTATTTGTATGCACTACATTTACATTCAAGATGGAATGAAACTTGTTCGACAACCACAATGTAGAATGAGTCATGTCCTAAAAGATATTGTAAAAGACGAGCTGCAAAAACTCTTAACAATTGGGTTCATTTATCCAATTTCTGATAAAGAGTAGGTTTCTCCACTTGTGTTAGTTCCTAAGAATGGGGGAAAATGGAATATTTGTGTTGATTATAGGGAACTTAACAAAGCCACTAAAAAATATCATTTCCCTTTACCATTCATTGAACAAGTTTTGGATTCTTTATCTGGAAAACAATGTTTTTTCTTTCCTAGATGGTTTTAGTGGGTATAACCAGATTCAAATAGCACTTGAAGACCATGAAAAAACAAAATTCACATGCCCCTAGGGAACCTTTTCTTATAGAGTTTTCCCCTTTGGGTTGTGCAATGCACCAACTACTTTCCAGAGTGTCGTTTTAAGTAATTTTGTTGATTTAATATCTTATTGCATGGAATTTTTTATGGATGATTTCACTACTTTTGGCAATCACTTTGACGAAGCATTAGATAGATTAGAAAAATTCCTTCAACGATGTGTAGAAAATCATGTATCATTGAGCAATGAAAAGTGTTTTTTAATGATGATAGATGGAATTTCTTAGGACAACATATTTATGCTCAGGGAATTCAAGTAGATCCTGTAAAGATATTTATTATTAAAAATATTATGGTACCAACAAAGCAGTGCGAGGTAAGAATTTTCCTTGTCCATGCTGGATATTATAGAATATTCATTCAAAATTTTAGCAAATTGGCCTTTCCATTATTTGTTCTACTTACCAAAGATGTAGAATGTATCTGGACAGAAGCTTGTCAACATGCTTTTGAGGATTTAAAACAATAATTAGTTACAACCCCTGTTTTGAGAGGACCTAATTGGAACTTGCATTTCATATTTATACTAATGCTTCTGATAAAAATTTTGGTGTTGTGTTAGAACAAAAGGAAACTTTGGCTATTCATTTAATATATTATATCAACAAAAATCTAGTAAAAGTTGAGAAAAATTACATTGTGATAGAGAAGGATTTTTTAGCAGTCATATATGCAATTAATAAGTTTCACCATTACATTACTGGGTATCCTACATTTGTGCACAAAGATAATTCAACAATTAAATATTTAGTGAATAAACTAGTAGTGAATGGTAGGATAATTCATTGGTTATTACTTCTTCAATAATTTGACATAACTATACTTGATAAGCCTGGTTGAGAAAATGCGGTTGCAAATTTCTTATCACGAGTTCCATGTGATCGAGAGGATGAACCAATAGATGATTCCTTTCCTAATGAGCACCTATTTGTTGTGTATGTGATCATGCTGTGGTTTGCAGACATTGAAAGTTACCCGGTGTCTAGAAAATTACCCTAACATTTCTCCTATTGTGAGCATTGTGCCTTGGTCAGAAAAAATGGACCTTTTACATGGATCAAACGTTATTTATTCAAGTTGGGACATGAATATATCCGGTGAAGATGTGTTAGGGAAGGTGAAGTATATGAGATATTGAAGGCCTTCCACGATGAACCATGCAGAGGGGATTTTGCAGCAATAAGAACAACAAAAAATATTCTCTCCACTGGATATTACTGGAAAACTCTTCACAAAGATGCACAAGCCTATGTTCGATGATGTGATGCTTGTCACAAAATGGGACAACCTACTAGATTTGTAGAAATTCCATTATAACCACAAGTTTCACTTGAACCATTTGAAAAGTGTGGTATTGATTTTTTGGGCCCTATCAATCCACCATCTAATCCATTCAAGTACATCATCTTCACTATATTTGGTGTGCCATGAGAAATCATATCGGATAGAGGAGATCAATTCACTTCCAAGTTGATAACAAATCTGATGGAACTATATACAATTAAACATAGGAAGACAATAACTTATCATCCCTAAGCGAATGGGCACATGGAAGTGACTAACAAAGAACTGAGAAACATTTTAAGTAAGACAATTTAGTTGCACCATAAATATTGGGAATCTAGACTTTTTGAAGTTTTTTGGACTTATCTCACCACCTAGAAAACATCAATAGGATTCACAAGCTATGAGTTATTCTATGGAAAAACAATTCTTTTACCAATAGAATTTGAAATAAAGACTCTTCGCACATCAGTTGAATTAGGAATTGATATATTTGCTGCACAAAAATAATGAATCACACAACTTAACATATTGGATGAGTTTCATCAAGAAGCTCCGCAACATACAAAAAATCTGCAACAACAACGTACACGATGGCATGATCATTTTTTTTTATCAAGAATAAGAAATTTCAAACAAGAGATTGGGCGTTATTATATGATTCTAGATTTCAAAATTTTAAAGGAAAACTAACAACACAATAGCTTGGTCCATATGACGTTGATATTGTCTTTGATAATGGCACAACAATATTATGAAAAATTGATATTGAAAGACTTACATTATTGGTAAATGGTCAACGATTAAATTTATACAAGAAACCATAGTCCAAGGAGGAGTTCACTTCCAGTCTGCAGCAACAACACTCTTTGAATGTAGTCGAGGGACTTCAAACCCTCGAATTCACTTAGTTATGATGCTGAAGGAAAAAAATCCCATTTTGAAAACCAACAATGTCATTACATGCCATGAGAAATTTTGAAAACAAAATTGGCGGAGTTTTTCATGGAAATAAATGGATAAAATATTGTGATGAAAACAAAAAATGACGTCGTAAACCGAAAAGAGACTTGAAAACCAACGATGGTGGGTCCCTTTGTGGAATTAAAAAAAATGATGCATAACTTCTCTGCAGTTGGTCTTCGTGAATATTTTATCAATGACTTATTTTACACCAGCTGCTAACTTTTTCTACAACATATTCATATTATTTTTATACATATTATTTTATTTCTTTCATCAGTTGCAAATTTTCTCAACAACAATGGGCCGCCCTTCGTGAACTTCGCTTATTCACCAACATCACGTGGCAATCTTTTTGCCTCACTAACGCTCTAGTTTTTCTCTGCATCCTCTACAAATTTCACTTCGCAAAATTAGACTCTATGCACACATATCTCTCATGATAGTCAGGTATTCCCGCCTTTTTCTTTTAAACTTTATTTAATTTTTATTTCAATTCCCCATGTTTTATGCTTATTTTGGTAGCCGAGATGACCGCCACTAGTTTATTTTGACTAGAAAATTTATTTGCCATTCACTGGAAATTTTTGACACACGACAAACACATCACAAAGAATCAATCGTAGCGCTGTATTCCATGTGGCAATTAACACCATAAGTTGTCTGTATTTCCATGTCATTTGCCATAATTCATGATTATTGCTTATTTATTACCCCCACTATTCCATAAACCACATGTCATTACCTCCCTTTTCCATCCGTTCTTCATGTATGCCGAGTAATTATTAATTCGATGGATGAGTCGATGGATAGTTAATTCGGTAGATCTCATTTCATGCCACCGCCATTTTCCTGCCATCACTACAATAGTACATTAGGATAATTCCACAACAATTATTGTTTTTTTAACGGATAAATAAGAATATTGCATGCAACAAGCTTCCAAAAAACATATTTCTATGAAGAAGGCTTACTCTGTAGCATATCATTCTGGTGAATTGTATGTTTGAATTGCATTATACTACTCTAGAGATCGAAGAAGTTTGTACTATCTAGAAATTGGTTGTATCTTTACAATAAGAACTCTCTGCAGCATGGGAAGAAACTTATTTAGGAAGGAACCTATTACGATGGAAGTTATTCTCAATAATCCGCAGGTGGTTGATATTTTCTGGTGAGATGGGTGGTTTCATTTCTTTGAGAGAATACAAAACAACAGTACGCCATTGGAAAAGCATTTTGCCCATAATTTCAGAAGTGAAGTGACAAGGATAATGACTTGGAATTCTCTGTGACAAAAGAAATTATCTCACAAGCTACATGCTTGGAAATAGATGGAAGGCGTTTGTACAAGGAGAGAATGGAATCATCCAGAGCTAGAGGTGTATTTTTGGAGTATGATGAAGTAGTGGAAGATACAGGGAAAGGGGAAAAGAGATTGTCTTACCAGGTCTATGGGGTGAAGTACTCCATCATGTTATCAAGTATATTATATGTGAAGGCCATCCTCCCCTTTGCATGGCATACCATTTTTGTTTTCTGGCCCATTTGAGGAAGAATAGAAAGATAAATTTACCCTATTTTTTTTTTGAAGTCATTGGAAGTCATGGTGGAACAATTCCAAAAAGGAAAATGAGACCAATTGGCACACCGTGGTCTTATTTACCTCATTGCTAAGAATGCCTTTCTTCATCAATGTCCTTGGGAAAACTGGGGAAAATTTGTGGAGCTCGTCATCCCTGTTGAAGAAGATGTTGAAATGACACTGGAACATGTGACTCAGTGGTAGAAAAAAAAATCCATTCCGGAGAAACATAGACAAAGGATGAAGAGAAGACGATTAGTTGATGATACTAGAATCTTGCATCACATTGAAGGATATTCATCATCCATGCAAATTGATGAAGAGTTAATAGAAGTTGTAGAAACGTTATTCAAAATTGAAAAGGAGGACATAGATTGCGAGGTAAAACTTGAACCTACTCTTGCTCCTATTCCCTCATAGTCAATGTTAGAAATTGAAAGATTAAAATAACAACTCAAGGTCTTAACTGTGGAAAAAGATGAAATTGAAAGATTGAGGGAGAAAGTAAAAGGGTTGAATTTGGAAAAATATACCTGGAAACACTTGGTGGACTGCCATAAAGAAGAGTATATTCATTTGAACACTCATCAAAAAAAAGTTGGAAACAATGGAAAAGAGTCATGATCCCCTGAAAGAGGAAATCACAGAGAAACAAAAAGTTATCAATGAAAAATATGAAGAAATTGAGAATTTAAAACAATGAATAATAAAAATTGGTGAGTTAGTATCAGAGACCACATGCAGACATCTTCATTAATTTATGCATTGTATTTGAAAGAACAATGGTTAATGTTTTAGATAGAAAGACTTGTCTCCAATAGGCCCTTGGATTTAAAAAGTACTAAAAGGAAATTTTGTAATATGTCTTTCTCAAGTCCATAAGAGAGAAGAAAATTACTTTGTGAATTTTATCTTCATAATTATTTGATGTCTTATAATACTATGTGAAACCCAAATAATTTTATTGGGGATGTGAATTTAAGAGCATTTTTATCTGTTTTAGAGAATTAATTAAGAAAGGCCCATGAGAAGGAGTTGTACAAAGGAGAGGAATCCACTGTTCCATTGTGGATTAAGCCAGTGGTAGTTCATATACCTGATATTTTCAAAGTTCACAAAATAAGGATGGCAGACCCGAGAATCAGAGCAGTGATGACCAGAGTGCAGAATGAAGCAGTAAGTGAATTCATTAGCTTCTATAACAATTCATAACATAAAGTGATTGCAGCATGTAGGGGAAGGTGGAATGAATTGAGTGATACACTGAAGATGAAATATCCACACTCTTTACCAAATATTTGTGCATCCTTGTAATGAAACATGTTATATGTAAATTTTGTTAGATAATTCAACCTTCAGTGGACATGGCTTCGATTTAAATTTCCTATGATATTGCCCCCAATACCAGACTACATAGAAGATGATGATATCAACAAAGAGCAGGAAAGAAAAACATGGTAGATGATAGAAATTTTAGGAGGATTACATGCCAAAGGTATTAATACACAACTACTTCCCTACGAGTTTAGAGAGACCCGTTCCACACAACATGTTCAAGCTGTATATGTAGATTCATATTAGTTGCACATGGGGCATACAAAAGGCTAACATGGGGAGTATGACAAGAATGGTAATCGTCATGTTTATTTCCCTTTCAATTGCTTCATTATCCTTCCTAACTGAGAAAACTTGACCATTTCCTATCCATTATCCACTATTTCCACCTCATTTACCTTTCCTGAATATCATGAATTTTTGGGTTGAATTTTTATATGAAATAAATGATCTTTATTAAAAAAGGAACATGGATGCATGATTTATGTGTTCAGTATGCTAACTTGTATAATTACAGGATTAAGGAAACAAACTGTGTATTTTTGGTTATTTGTTTAGGAGCTGCAAAATTTCTCTTCAACTGAAGTTCATAAGATCAAGTTTGCCAAATGATACATATATTTCCATCAATAGGAATACCTACTATTGGAGGTACACAGTGTTGAAGAGTTTCTCATTAACATAAATATATTTTCAAGAGAGCGTAGTTTATTTCAAATTGCTGACAAAGTATTAGTTGAAATATAGAAGTCTTGTAGGATTTATTAAGCGCTACCTTAAGGGCATGCTACTTATGTATTTGATTTTTGGTTAAGTCAAATGAAAGACAAGACACAAATCTATTTTTGGAAACATGATTTTCTTTTAAGGAATGTAAGTTGAAATGGTTTTTAGTTAGTTCTTGAAAAGAGGTAAATTGTCCAAGAATTTATGATAGTTTCATATAAAAAAACAAGAGGGAGAACCTATCAGGGTTCAAAATTCTAATTATCAATATATCGTTCTTAATTACAAATAGTCTCTCTTCAAAACTTTGTTCTTGTTGTGATCATTTGAGTTAACCTAAGGATAACAAATAGATTGTTGAGAAAGGGCCACTCTACAACCGTGGTGATCTTATTTCTTATGCAACTTAATTAGTATTAATTTCATTGTTTAGTTAGAAAAGTTTTTCTTTTGTCATTTAATTCTTTCTTTTTAATGTCATTATGTCAGAAAGCTTTATTTTTGATTGAATTTACTTTCATACATAAGTAGTTAACATTCTTTTTGAGTATCCATTTTCTTTATTACAACTAGGATAAAATTATGAACCAACTTTTTGTACCTAAATTGCAACATTGCAATCGGTTGAGTTGGAGATGAATACTGTTATTTCAATTTTTTATTTTATTTTCTTGCAACTGAAATTTCTGTTTTGTTGTATATTTTTCTTGTAGCCTAAATTTCTGGTTTCCTACGCTAAACTACTATAGTGAACTTTTGTTTTGTTGCATTAATTTTCTGTAAAATAGGAAAGCTAAATACATATTATTTCCCCCCAACCAAAATAAAAAATAATTAACAATAAAGCCAAGCAACAAAAGCCCAAAACTAATAGCATATACTTTGCACAATGCTTTGAAAGTTTACATTTCATAGGTTGATAATTAAAGTAGGTTATTATGATTAATGGAGTGGTAATTCCAAGCATTGTTTGAGTTCATCAAGACTATACATTAAAATGAAGGATCACATAGTGATCATATGCATTGGAATGATGTGAAGATGGAGTGTGATGTGTGGGAGCTCAAGTGTAAGATTGGATATTTTTGAAGAATAAAGAAGACAATATCTTCTCGTGGATGTTTCCCCATTTTGGTGTTTTACCGTGTATATCAGGTGTATTCCTTTTCTCTTGTCTCTTTCTTCTTATTATTAAATGTTGTTATTATATGGATAGGAGGATAGACTAGTAAGGTTCTTATGTTTAATACTATTGTATGTTTATTCATATGTCTCAATACTCTAAGAGTAGGTTACTATACTCCACCTCCTTCAATAATTTTTTACACAACAATATTTTATTCATATTTATTTGGACTCCTTATTTTGTAGTTTTTCTGTCAAATCTAGTAGCCATTAAGGCTTCTCTTTATATCTGGAATTTTTTCTACAAGATTGAGGTTTTTTTTTCTCAAAACCCTAACCCTTGTTTTTTAGATTTCTCACATTTATGTGCATTTTTTTTAAAATCTGACCTCACCATTGTCTTATGAATAAATAAATCATTTGAGATCGAGTATTGGTTCATTAAATTTGGCTTTCATTTGCTCAAAATTGAATTAATTATCCTAGCTTAGCCTAGGAAATTAATTTTTTTTAACCTAAAGTTTTTTGGGCACTTTTAGGTCTGGTAATTTACCAAACCTGTTTTTTTACTAAACCTAGTTTTTCTTCCGAAGCTAATATCTTTTGATCCAAGATTTTGCGTGGGTTTTTCTTTGTTGGGTGTATATTTTTACGGGCTAACCAATCAACCAACTCTCTCTCTAATCCAAGACCATACAAACCATACATATTCATTTTGTTGTTGTACAAACTCATTTTTTTGAGCAAGTTTGCAGGTGTTTAGATCATTTTTCTCATCATAGGTTCGATTTGTCTGATTAAAGGGGAAATATTACATCTGAGAGGGTAAATTTGTCTTTCGGGGCGGATTTCTCTAATGTATGACCATGTTTTTTGATAAATTTGTAGGTTTAGGAGCAAATTTTTGGATTTGTGAGGCCAATTTTTCTTGGTGGAGGGATGATTTTCCCTTTTGACCACCGGTCTACTTGCTGAGAGGGTCATTTTTTCTCTAGGAGGGATCATCTATTGATTTGTAGGCCATGTTTTTTTAGCATAGGGAAATTTTACTTGTTGGGGGTTGATTTACTTGTTGGAAGGTTGATCTAATGCCTTTACCAACATACGACACATGCACGATTACAAAGAGGCTTCCTTGCAGGGTTTCTTTGCAAGAGGGTTTCATTTTGAGCTGCGAACATATCGAACACGTGGGGTTCTTCGCAAAGGTACACGACCAATTCACCCAACTACACATCCCGGCTCCGACTTTTTTTTACCTTTGTCATATTTCTCTCTCTTTGATCAAGTCTAGGGTAAGTTACTTCCATCATTCATCACGAGTAAGAAAAATTATATTTATTCTTGTCATTATCTTCTTGTCTTTTTGCATTAGGGTTTAGTTTCTTAGTTTTTTCATCATGTTTGCAGAGATTGTCTCTTGTTCTTTTTTTTGTTTGTCACTAACCTACTTGTGTGAAAGATATTTTTTGACATTTTTAGGAGCATGTAGCTCTATCATTTTATCATGGTGACAACAAGAAACCATCTAATGCTTAAGTATTAGTTGCTTAATAGTTAGATTTTTCAAGTGATGTCATTTTCTAATTTTGATCATATTTTGCTCTCTATTTATATGTTGTTCTTGACCCTTGTTGTGTAAAATGAATTTTATTTTTTTGGGGCTTATCATGATCATTATATTATTTACTCTTGGAATTTATTGTATGCAAATTATCTCTTTATTTGCTTCACTTTCTCCAAAAGGGATTTTGTGAAGAGTTGTGGAATAGCTCAGTTCTGTAGATTTTTCCTATATTAAGTTTCTAATCATATTGATATTGTCATTCAAAGTTGATTCTTGGCATTTGAAAGTATCTTCTTCTTGTACTTCATTGAGTATCTGATTGTAGTTGTAATGGATTCCTACATTGTTCCTCACTTAAGCTTATCCTTTCCAACAATAAAGTTTGAAATTATTGCCACTGTATTTGGGATGTTTGAAGTTTTAATCAAGGGAAATATAATGTAATCTAAAGAAATTCCATTTCATATCACCATATTCATGTAATAATGTAATGTAATGAAGTTCCAACTTATATTGTAAAGTCATGATGATTATCTGTGGTGCTCCTTTTTGGATGGATAGATCATTGGGGTCTTGTATTCACAATTTAATATTTAGTAGAGTTCTTTGGTTGTGAATACTGTCAATTGGAAAAATTTCGATGTATAGATATGGGGCTCTTGTATTAGTAATACAATCTACTACATTATTATTGCACATGTTAGCTTGGTTGGGACAACTGTCTGTTTTCCACATGTTCTGTTGTATTGTCCATTTGAGGTTTTTGTACACTTTTGTGGTGTTTTGCAAGAGTTCATCATACAACTTGGTTCACATGCAATTTCATGATTAAGTGGGAAGTGGTTGTTATCTTCATCAAATCCATGAGGTGAAGTGTGTTCGTATTCACATCTTATGGAAAATTCTGGAAGTTGTCATTAAGGGGGGGATGTTAATGTAATTCCATATTACTCTGGAAGATATTGCCATTCTTATTCTTGCAGGGAATTTTGGAAGGTATTGTAATTCCATCTTCCTCCATAAGTGTTCCTTCTCTCTAGTCATCATTAAGGGGGAGTTTTGGAATATGTAATGATGACTTATGTGTTGTTTATGCGAGGAATGGAAATTCCTAACTCAAGCATTTTTTAATCTCACTAGGCTAAGGTGCGATAAGCAGGAATGTTACCATAGGATTATAGCCTGTTCAAAATCATCAATCAACCCTCAAGAAATATGTTCTTGGTCCTAACGTTATTATCATGTTGTGTGATTTTTCTAAAAAATAATGTATAAATGTTTAAATGAACAAATAAAGAATACATACAAACTGAAAATGTAACATACCCAACTACTAGTAGGTTGGGTCTCGCTATTGCAAATCTCACCTCAAGAACCACATTCGAACTCTGATAGCATTTAACTAATAAAGAAGCATGAAAGAAATGAAATAACCACACATGCAATAATCAATATTCATGCTATAATTAAAAATAAAACTTAACCATGCCATGCACAACAATAACCAATAAGTAGATGCATTAAAATACATATCTTAGAGATAATAATTAATACCCATCGGAAATAAATATTCAAACAAAGGAAAGCATGACAAAGAGAACTTATCTTAAACAAAACCAATCACCAAACTGGTTGTAAACCAAGGATGTTCAACCCAACCTTAGACACCATTATTCCAATTATAAACAATAGGTCACCCCCGATATAGGGCTATGACTCCATAAAGACGGGTTCCAGAGTGAAACTCAGCTTCCAAAACTAGTCAACAATCAAACTCTCACATTTTTCTCAACACAAAAAAAATCCAAAGTATACCAACTCTCTTTTCTCTAGCCTGCACCACCATGTTGGTTGTGGAGCCTAATTATCTTCCTGATTCAGAGGTCCTTTCTTTCAGCCGTGTTTATACCCCATGA
>SNQJ01S0006211.1:7331-29770 GCA_010110895.2 Picea sitchensis
GGTACTACAAAAGGTTGTTGGAAAAAGCTGTGAAAATCTTAGAAGTCCCAAAGCCCATAGTAAATCTATAACGAAGTGAGTACCATAGATCATCATTGATAACAATTCGACATTTGACGATTTGGGAGGAAGTGTGGTTTGAGGTGTCAAAACTCCCAAAGCCCGGAGTTCAGAGTAAGCGTGGACCATTGATCCGTGAAGAAGGTCAGTCGTCTGATCTATAAGTTTGATGTTCGGAGGAATTGGGGTCTTGTATTGTTGAAATCTATGAAGTCTAAATCTCTGGAGCAACGAAGTAGCATGTTTTGTTAATAAAGGAAAAGGGGGCTTAGAGAAAGAACCCACGGGTCTTTGTGGGACATACACAAGGGAATTAAGGGTCTGTGAACATTAAGAGAGGATCCAACAGGGATCCAAGAGATAATTCAACTCCTATGTGAACGATCCTAGACCGATAGGTCAAAGAAGCCCCAGGTGAAGGTGGGGGTTTCCACCAAGTGGTATTAGAGATGATTTTTGTTTGCAGAGAGTAGGAAAAGGAGAAGAGGAAGATTACTAACGCTCTGTGTGAAAAACTTTTTGCAAGTGTGCAACAGACAACAAACAACTAGGTGGGTTGAAAGAGAAGGACCAATTTCATTCTTGGAGCAAAGGAGAGCCTTTGGAACTCTTAATGTGAGTAGTTGGAGTACAAAATTCAAAGAAAAAGGAGTTCTCAGGAGAAGGAGAAAGTGAAAGGTGTGTGCCTACACTTAGAAGGAGTGTAAAATATCAGATAGAAGGTTTGAGGAGGTGAACTAGAGGATAAGCAAGGAGATATTGGCATAGGGTGACTGTAGCTCACAACGAGCAAGTGGAAGATCACATACTTTCCAGGAGGGTAGGGAGAGGATAAAATATATATTGAAGTCCACAGACAAGGATGATTAGGATACCACAAGAATATGAGAATAGAGGATATGGATAAAGAGCTCAAGGAACCAGAGAGGAGCTCGACAAATTGATGCTGAAATGGCAGAGCATACAACAAGGAGAGAAAGGGATATAGAGGTATTAGTGACCCATGAAGAAGATAGCAAAGTGGATTATCCAACAGTTAATTTCCAGGAAGCAGAAGAAAATGTTGAGGAGGTTCCTGAGGAAAGTTAAAAACCTTAGTGACATAGAGGATAAAATGGTTTACGTCTGTGAACCAGAAGATGGAGAGAGCCTCGATGATGAGGAGGGGAGATCAGTTGGAGATCTCATAGATTGTCAAGAGGGCAATGAGAAGAGGTTAGTTGAATATATCATAGACTTATAGGAGGGAAGAAAGGAAAATTCAGGTTTCCAGGTGGGAAGAGAGGAGATGAGATTGTTTGAGAGTCTCAGGAAATCAAAGAAGAGTTCAGATCAACAAGAAGTTTTGAAAGAAAAGAAGAGGGAGGTGAGACTATGTCAGAGTCTCGAGAACTCATAGAAGAGATCAGATCAACAAGAGGTGATGAGAAGAAAAGAGGAGGATCATAGATGAACTTTGATCATTGGGGTAATCAAAATATTCCTGCCAAAAATCCCAGCAGGGGCGAGTGCATGTGTTGCACATGAGGAAGTGATGGAGGAGGCATCCATAAAATAGGACATGAGGAAAAATGTTTTTAAAACTAAAAATTTATGTGATGTAGGTGCAAAATAAGAAATACAACCAGTAGAGACTATGATGGAGGAAGACAAGGAGCAGACATTAAAGCCTTCCCAAGAGATGATAGAGGAGGAAGAAGGAGAAACATCTTCCCAAAGTTTGAAGGGAAGAAAAGATCATAACTATGTTCTGAGGGCAGGGGAGATAAAAGTATCTCTTGGAAATGGATTATAAGAAAAGGCCAATGAATACATTTCTTTTAAGGAAGATGACAGAAATCCCATAAATTCTTTCTTTTCAGAAGACAAAAGGAGGAGAAAAGAAGAGCATTCAGTGGAATTGCTCATAAATTGTAGCAAGGGAGATGAATAAAGGATGACTACATAATTGGAACTTGTAGAAGGGGAGAGAGAAGACAACATGGATTTTGTTGATTTGTATGAAGAATTGGAAGCCCTATGATAAATAGTAATAACCCAAAGTAGTATAATCCACCAGGTCAAGTTGGAGATCTATGAAGAGGAGTAGATGCAACAGAGAAAAATGCAGGAGAGGACCCACTCCATGGGCAAGTTGGACAAATAGATAGAGGAGATAAGGAGGATGATGTTGAAGTCAGTAAAGGATACAGTCAACAACAAGTGGAGGATGAAAAGAAGAGATTGCAGTGGCATACCAAATGGGGAACTGCAACATACAATCTGGAGACCATGAGGAGAGACTGCAGTAGCAGCAGGACAACAACAACAATAACAAGAAGAAAGAGGAGTAGGTGGACAGCTCCAGAGTGAAGTTTGGGACCAAGGAGGATCTCAAAAGTAGCAGTATTAGAGCCATGAGTAGGATCTCATTATTTTGTTATCAGAGGAGTATGATGCAAGAGAATCACTCCAAATTAGAAGCATGTCAACAACCAATGCACTAGAAGGGAGTGGATCCCAAGGAGAGAGAAGCACCAACTTTCTTATTTTTGAGTTTAAATATAAAACAATTCTAGGATCGATCGACTTCGAGAGCTGAAACGACTCATAGGCTCTTTCTGAGCCCTCGAATACATTACACGGGTCCTATATTCTCTTTCCTAAATGCGAAAATCTTCTTCTCAATGGGTCCTCGAGCACTAACAAAGACTTCCTAGAAAACGTGGGAAAAAAATGTGGGCTAAAACTCAAGTCTTCGAAGAATTCAGGACTTCGAAGCTATCTAGCTTCGAGAGTGTCCACATAATAGGAATTGAATCCTTATGAATCACCTAACTAACAGAGCATCAAACCACAACAGGGATCGGTGAATCATAGTGTTCGCTCCAATATATGACATGAATTTACTTCGTGAATTAGGTTTCAACAAGTCTTCCCGTTCCAACACAATGTGCTCCCAGAGGGCTGAACTCTTAAGAATATTAGATGTCTCTTACTCTCCCACCATATCAACGACTGGTAGTTCGCTTCGCAGCTCCAGGATTCGGGGCTTTTAAATTGTCACTCTACAGTTCTGCTAGAGTGTCGGACCAACAAACATAAACAACGAGAAATCAATGTTCCATGCCTTCCCATCAACCAAAGGTCATGATTCACTCCGGGACTCCGAGCTTCAGGATTTATGGATGTCTAACTCTTGTGATCCTCTAGAGTGTCGGACTGGCGGACTTGCGAAGGACTCAAATCAATGACCATGACACTCTATCAAACGGATGGCCCAAATCTATTTTGGGCTTCGGGTGTTCAGGCGTATGCGTATTGCAAACCCTTGTATCTCCAAAATACGTGAAATGTCGAAGGAAATCTCCTTCCTCCATGTGTCCTTCTTGAGATCAATGACTAGAATGAATCCTGTGGTTTGGGACTTTAGAAGTCCTTTATTCCAAGAAACCTTTCACTCCTTTTCCCCAAAGTAATATCTCTTCAGACCTTTGGATGTACTACCACGTGTCCTCGTCTCATCAACAGCTCATAACGGCTATAGACTTCGAGGCTCTGGAGGGATCAAACACTTCTTCCCTCTATTTTCCTGGACTCTTGGTCTTTTGTATTTAACGATCTCCTGACATGTATCATTGGGAAGTGGACGACCGTAATTAGCTCAACCTTCAAGCCTTCCGGGATCCTAATTCCTCCATGGTCTATACTCCAAATATTCCCAATAACAGAATTTCGAAGGAATTGAGAGGTTAATCCTTGCACAACTTCTCCAGATCCGTCGGTGACAAGAGATCCTAGATCCTCCCTCACAGATTTATCTATTCAACCTTTAAAACAAATAAAGCTTCCTCCCCCTTAAATATTTTGACCACTATCCTTCCTTATCTTTGTTCCTTAAGGTATCTAAAACCTTTGGTGCACTCCTTGCATCCTTTGAACTTTGAAAATATTTTGGACTTAGATATTTTCCCAAAAAATCTCCCTACGCACTCCTTGCGCTCATCCTCTTTGAGATTTCTTCAACACTTAGACTAAGTGTTGGCCCGAAACACACACTGCAGGGGTATTCTTCAAACTCTTCTCTCCACTAATATAATGTGCACTCCTTGCACTTCCTCTACAATATTTCACGCTACCTCTTATGAGCTTCTGAGTCAATCTTGACTCGGCCTTCGCATTCCTTGCAGGAACTATGCACTCCTTGCACTAGAAATCTCAGAAGAGAAACAATTGAAACTTATAATAACATTAACAGTTCACTCATCTAACTTTGAAAATCATACTAAGGAACATAAAACTAAAAGAAACGTCACATGTACTCAATTAACTCAGATGAATACAACAACATACATTTGGAATCAAACCTCTTTCCTTGTATTCCTTCAACAAATTATGTACATGGACTCATACAACTCTCTGCAACTCTCTACAATAACTAGCAACGATAACAATAACATTCATCAACCTCATTTGGGCATCAATTACATATATTTATACATTGAGAGGCTTCTCGAGCCTTCTTTCTGACTATCTTAGTTCTATCCTATCACAATTTAAAACACCTATCTACTAAGGCATATTATAATAAATGGCCATTACATTCAGATACAATTTGATGTTCGAAAACTATACAACCCTAAACATAATTAAGACGGTTACAATCTTCGACGAACTTATGTGATGGATCTTTCCTAAAAACATTTAAAATCCTTAATTTACAATGATCTCAAAACAAAAATGACACACTCTCCTTGGGTGTTGAGTTGTCCTCCACTCAACCTCTTTAATTTTTGATGGCAATGCTCCTGCATCATACTCCTATGGAAAAAATTATTCATGGGATCCTGTCCATGAGATCCTGTACTATTTTTCCATGATTCTGAATATTAGGTTTTTTTACCCAACTAGCATCCTCTGTTGGGTGATCTTTCCACTTCACCAGGTATTCAAAATAACTTTTCCTCCTAGTCTTCTTACCAATCCTCTGATCTATAATTTTCTCCATCTGCGGATTTTCTGATGTGGGCATCTGGTTTTCCCACTGGATCTCATTATAATTATTTATCCCCTCTTTATCATTCATCTTGTAAGGGTACATGTCTGCAACATTGAATATGGGTGATATTCCCACATCTTTTGGCAGCTCAATCTCATAAGCATTGGAAACAAACTTTCAGAGGATTTTACATGGTCCTATTTTCTTCATATTTAATTTGTTATATGTTCCCCTTGGGATACTTTCTTATCTCAAGTGTGATAAAAATTGATATCAAACTTTGAAATGAACCTCTCTCCTTTTCTAATCAATTCAGCTCGTATATTTATGACTATTATCCTGTAGTTGTCCCTTTATTTGACCATGAAGCTTATGCATGTCTGCAACAAAGTTTGTTTCTCTTGCACTTTAGAACTCATCATGTCTCAAATATCTCAACTTTGAAATTCTTCTCGGATGCATTATATACACTATTTGAAATGGACTTTTTCTATTTCTTCGGTTCAGAGAATCATTGTAAGCAAACTCTGCCTGGGGCAGAATTTGCTCCCACTGATTGTGATGTTCAATGACCAAACTTCTCAGCAAATTCCTTAAACTTTGATTTACTACTTTAGTATGTCTGTGTTTCTAAGGGTGTTATTCTCAACTAAACGAAATATTTGTCCCCATCTTCTTCCATAGAGTTCTCCAAAAGTGTCTCACAAATTTGGTATCTCTGTCTAAGACTATACTTTTGGGCAAGCCCTGCAATCTCACAACCTCCTTGAAAAATAAATTATCTATGTGAGTAGAATCATTGGTTTTATGGCATGGTATGAAGTGTTCCATCTTCATAAATATGTCAACTATTAGAAATATGGAATCACTCCCCCTCTGGGTTCTTGGCAATCCCAACAAAAAATCCATGCTTATGGCATCCCACGACCTGCATGGAATAGGCAATGGTTATTATAGACTAGTGTTTTGTTGCTTCCCTTTTGCATATTGGAAGACTCTACATCTGTCCAGAAATGTTTTCACGTCAGACCTCATACCTGGCCAATGGTATGAAGAACTCATTTGTGCATAAGTATTATCACGGCCAAAATGTCTAGCCAGTTCTCTACTGTGTTTTTCTTTCAACAGGTTGTCTGTCATTGAGCATTACATAATACAAAGTTATCTTCCATTGAACCACAATACATCTTGGATTAAATACTCTATCCAATTACTTATTCCCCTTAGAAAAGGGTTTTCACATGGTTCATAAGCCTCGTTAAAATATGGATCTTCACGACACATTCCCTTAAGGTGTTCAAACCCTAAGGTCTCCACTTGAAATTCCTGCATAATAAGACATCTCCTGATCAAAGCATTGGTAAACTTGTTAGATCTACCACTAATGTGATTAGTAAAAAAAGTAAAATTATGCATGAATTATACCCATTTATCATGTCTTTGGTTCAATTTCTCTTGTATGGTTATGAATTGTAAATCTTGATTGTCATTGTACAAGAAAAACTCCTTTGGAATAAGATAGTCCCTCCATTTTTAAGAGCTTGTATCACAGCATAAAACTCCTTATCATACATTGAGTATTTAATCTTAGTGCCATTCAAATTATCACTGAAATACGAAACATGCTTATTGTCTTGGCTCAAGACTGCAACAATAGCTACTCCACTTGCATCACATCTCACTTGAAATGTCTTCCTAAAATCTAGAAGAACCATAATCGGATGTTTTGTTATCTTCTCTTTCAACACTCTGAAGCTTTTTTCATCTTCTGTTGTCCAATTAAAATATCGATGCTTTTTCTTTATAGTGTCTAGTATAGGTGCCCAAATTCCACTGAAATTCCTAATTAATTTTCTATAATAACATTCTAATCCATGGAAGCTTCTCACCTCAAATATGCTACTTGGAGCAGGCCATTATTTGATTTCTCTTACCTTCTCTAGATCCATCTTCAACTCATTTGAAGAGATCATAAAAACCAAGTATATGAGTTCTATCTTCATGAAAGAACATTTCTTCATATTTATGAGCATCTTCTTCTACTGCAACCTCTTCAAAACCAATTTCAAGTGCCTCAAATGCTCTCCTTCAGTCTTGCTAAAAACTAAAATATCATCCAAATACACAATTACAAACTTACCAATGAAATATTTGAGTTCTTCATTCATCAATATCATGAATTTTCTTGGGGAATTCGTCAATCCAAATGGCATGACAAGCCACTCATATAACCCTTCATTCATCTTGAATGTTATCTTTCATTCATCTCCCTCTCTCATTCTTATATGATGATAGCCACTTTTCAATTCTATATCGGAAAAATAATTTGCTCCAATCAAGCAATCCATCAAATCATCCATTCTTGGTAAAGGGAATCTATACCTTGTGGTGATCTTGTTGATGGCTCTAGAATTTGTGCACATTCTCCAGTCTCCATCTTTCTTTGGAATCAACACAGTTGGTACTATGCATGGACTCAAACTTTCTCTGACTAAACCATTAGCCAAAAGCTTCCAAACTTGATTCTTGACCTCTTCATTTTCTTAAGGTGTCAACCTATATGCTAATTTATTTGGAAAAATCACTCCTAGAATAAGGTCAATGTGTTTACTGATACTCCTAATGGGTGGTAAAGGATGAGGTAACTCATCCACCACGATATAAGCAAAATTATCCAACATTTCCTGAATCTCTACAGGTAGATCATGCACAAAAGTTCTTGCAAGGATGACTCTAGGATTTCTCACTACAACAAACTGCATCTCTTATTCCTTCTTCAATTCGTTCAAGAGTTCCTTCCCACTCATGAGAAGTATTCTTGAGATATCTTCTTCCTTTACTTTCTTATCCTCCATTGGAAGCAACATATGTGTACGACCATTCTTCGCAACAGTGTAATTATTTTTTCTCCCATCATGTACGAAATTTCTGTCATATTTCCATGGTATTCCCAACAAAACATGACAAACATCCATAGGTATGACATTGCACCGAATATCATCCTTATAACCTCCTATATTAAATTCAACATTGCATTGTCGACTTACCATGACTTGGTGTCCCTTCTGCAGCCATGATACCTTGTATGGGTTCATATGTGTAGTTGTCTCCAGCTACATCTTTTCCACCATTTCCGTGGATACCAGATTATCATTTGTACCACTATCTATGATTACTTTGCATACCCTATCCTTGGTTTTGCAAGCAGTCCTGAACAAACTGTTTCTATGAACTAGTTCTTTTCCTTATTTCTCTGGTTTTAAGAGAACCTTCCTCATCATGAGGGATTTCCCATCTTCTGTTGCTTCTATCTCAACATTCCTCTTCTGTGCTTCGAAAATGTGAGCTTCTCCACCTCCTTCTTTCTTACTCTCAATACATTTCCAAGACATATTCCCTGTCTTTCCACAGGAATATAATTTCACTTCTCCTCCTCTATCGCTTCCTCTTCCTCTAGAAAAAGAGTTTATTCCACCATATTTTCCCCCTTGGGAACTTCCTCCTCTTTCATTTTGACCATGATACTTTCCACCTTCAGTTCTGGGTTTCTGGAACTTCTGTCAGACAGTTCATTTACCTCTGCTTGGACTCTTTCCTCTATTTTCTTGGATGCATTTTTAGTCCACCTTCTCCTCTGCTTTCAGTGCCACCTGATAGGAGTCTTCCACTGTTCTCATAGTCATCATGTTGATTTCATCCTGGATTTCATATCTCAGGACATTAATGTACTTGGAAATTTTTTCTTCATCACTCTCTCGATGTCCTCTGATCAATCTATAAAATTATTGAGAGTATTATTTCACTGACAAGCCCTTTTGTCTAAATTTTTTCAATCTCCTGAATAGATTGATCTAATAGTCTTTGGGTATGAACTTAGATTTTAATTTATCTACCATCATGTCCCAAATTTATTTTTTTTCTTACCTTTGTGTTTTCTTTCAACTTGTAGTTCATCCCACCATAGCGCTACATGTCTCTTTATTCTGGTAACAAAATGATTCACCTTCTTTTCATCATTGATCTCCTGATAATCGAAGTACTTGTCTAAATCTGTTATCCAATCCAACATCTCCTCAGCATCCAAATTTCCTTCATACATTGGGACTTCTATTGTTTCTTTGCCCCCCATTTTTACAACCACTCTCAACAAGTGTTTCTTTGTAGCTTCTTCTCCTGCATCTGCTTCTACTTCCATTTCTTCACTCTCGGCTTTGTTGATGTCACCAGCATCAGGTTTTCTTCTCTATTTTTTCTCCATGGAATCCAATATCGCACGGAGTTGCCTAATTTCCCATTCCATGGTTGGATTTTCTACAGGTATCTCCCTGTGTATTTTGGGTGACATATTTCTAAACTTTCTTTCACACAGAGCTTAACTCAGGCTCTCATATTAGTTGATGAAGACCCCCACACACTCCTGGGGCCTGCATAACCTCCTAGTCTAGGATCGATCGACTTCAAGAGAGGAAACAACTCACAAGCTCTTTCTGAGCCCTTTAATCCACTACATATTTCCTAAATTCTCCTTATCGAATGTGAAAATATGCTTCTCGGGGGATCTCTGCGCACTAACAAAGCCTTCCCGGGAATCGTGGGCCAAAAGAATGGGAAAAACCTCAAGTCTCTAAATAATTTGGGACTTAAGAGATATCCAACTTCAAGAGTCTCCATAGAATAGGATTCCAATCCTTACGAATCACCCAATTAAGGGAGCACCAAACCACAACAGGGATCGACGACTCACAACATCCGCTCCAATATATGGTGGGAATTCACTTCGTGAATTCAGCTTCAACAAGTCTTCCCATTCCAACATATTGTGCTCCCAGAGCGCCAAACTCTGAAGAAGATTGGACAACTCTTATTCTCCCACCAGATTGACAACTGGTAGTTCACTTCGCAGCTCCGAGATTCACGGGTTTTGAATTTTCACTCCATAGTTTCGTCAGAGTTTCAAAACATGAAACACACACAACAAGAAATCAATGGTCCATGCCTTCCCGTCGACCAAGGGTCATGATTCACTCCTCGACTCCAGACTTCAGGAGTTCCAGATGTCTAGCTCTTGTGATCCTCCGGAGCACTAATCTAGCTGAATCGTGAAGGACTCAAATAAAAAACCACCACACTTTGTCAAACGGATGGCCCAAATCTATTTCAGGCTTCAGGTGTATGTGAGTATACGCAATTAAAACCCTTGTATCTCCAAAATACATGAAATGTCGAAGGACCTCTCCTTCCCCCACGTTTCCTCCCT
Source organism: Picea sitchensis (assembly GCA_010110895.2). Taxonomy (NCBI): domain Eukaryota; kingdom Viridiplantae; phylum Streptophyta; class Pinopsida; order Pinales; family Pinaceae; genus Picea; species Picea sitchensis. The sequence continues at coordinate 17,627 of SNQJ01S0006211.1, forward strand.
CAGATCAACGCCTAGGATGAATCACGTGGTTTGGGACTTCGGAAGTCCTTGCTTCCAAGAAACCTTTCACTCCTTTTCCTCGGAGTACTATCTCTCGAGACCTTTAGATCTACTCGCACGTTTCCTCCTCTGATAGATGACTCAAGTCGGCTCCAGAAATTGGGGCTCTCAAGGGATCAAGCACTTCTTCCCTCTATTCTCCCAGACTTTTGGTCTTCTGGATTTGACGATTTGCTAAAACGTATCCTTGGGAAGTGGATGACCATGATTAGCTCTACCTTCGAGCCTTCGGGGATCTTTATTCCTAGATTCTCTATAATCCAAATTTCCTTAATAAGAAAAATCCAAAGGAATTCAAAGGTTAACCCTTGTGTAGCTTATCCATATCTGATAGTGACGAGAGATCCTGGATCCTCCCACATAGATTCGTTTGTTTGACCTTTAAAACAAATAAAGCTTCCTCTCCCTTAAGGATTTTGACCGCTATCTTTCCTGATCTTTGTTCCTTGAGGTATCTCATACCTCTGGCGCACTTCTTGCATCCTTTGCACTTCAAAAAGTTTTTGGACTTAGAGATTTTCCCAAAAACTCTCCCTACAAACTCCTTGCGCTCGTCCTCTCTGAAATTTCTTCAAACCTTAGACTAAGTGTTGGCCCGACACACATCCTACATGGGCCTTATTCAAATTCTTCTCTCCACTGAGCGATTGCACACTCCTTGCAATTCCTCTACAATGTTTCATGCTACCTCTTCTGAGCCTCTGAATCAATCTTGACTCGACCTTCGCACTCCTTGCGGGCACTATGCACTCCTTGCACCAAAAATATCAGAAGAGAAACAGTTGAAACGTATAAAAAAATTAAGAGTTCACACATCTAACTGTGAAAAGAATAATCAAGAAAATAAAACACATAAAACATAAAGAAACATCACATGTACTGAATTAACTCAGATGAATACAACAACATACATTTGGAATCAAACCTCTCTACTTGCATTCCTTTAACAAATTATGCACATGGACTCATACAACTCTCTGCAACTCTCTACAATAACTAGCAACGATAACAATAACATTCAACAACCTCATTTGGGCATCGATTACATATATTTATACACATAGAGGATTCTTGAGTCTTCCTGTCGACTATCTTAGTGTTATCCTATCACAATTTAAGACACCTTTCTACTAAGGCATATTAGAATAAATGGCCATTACATTTAAATACGAGTTTATGCTCGAAAACTATACAACCCTACGAATAATTAATATGATTACAATTGTCGGTGACCTTATGTGATGGCTCTTTCCTCTAAACATTTAAAAGATTTAATTTGCAATGCTTTAAAAACAAAAATGACGTTCTCTCCTTGGGATCAAAACAGATTTGAAAAGTGCACAGAGGGTGCTAAGTTTTCCTCCACTTGGCCTCTTTAATTGCTAATGGTGATGCTCCTTCATCACATAGTTAGAGTTTTATTGCAAGTTGCAACTCGCTTCCTCAAGCCATTCAAGGACATGTTGGAAATTTGGTCTGGGGGAATAAAATCCAAAATGATTGGTATAATGGATTTCTGTAAGCTCCCACACATGTTTTCAGCAAGGCTCATGTCACCATGCTACCCACAATCTCTCAACACAATGTTCTTCAAAATCAATCACTTGTTCAGAATTTGCACTGTGCCTCAGTTAGCAAAATCCTAGTTCCTGAGATCCTCCAACCAACTTTTTTTTAGGAAATGGAAAGACAGTGGAGGGTTCCCCCTAATTTTAACCTGATTCCCCAAGTCCAATGAAATCAATGGTTCGTCAATCTAAGGCCCAATTAGAGTTTTATTGCGATTTGCAACTCGAATTCTCAAGACATTCAGGGACATGTTGACAATTTTGTTTGGGCGCATAAAATCCAAACCCAACAACATAATCAGGGATGATTTTAAGGATGGAAATTTGTTTTAAAATGTAGAAACCTTGGTGAATCTTACTAATCCTTCATATGCCAACTATAAATGTTTGGCGATATTTTTGTAAAAATATTCAAATTTCTAAGGATTTTATATAGTCTTTTATAAAATTTTGGCGATTTTTAAGGTAAAATAATTGTATCCTATAAAATTTGGGCGAATAATTTTTAAAATGGCGAATCTCATTTTTGGAAAAACCATGGAAAATTAGCCCATGAGCGAAATTTAGCCCCTAAAATCATCCACGAACATAATGAATCTTTGTGATCTCCTGCATGTCTATTTGGATCAGGATCACGTGACCACACTACCCATAATCGCAAGGCACAATGTTATTCAAAATCAACCACTCGTTCATAAATTGCACTATGCCTCACTAAGTAAAACCCTAGTTCTTGAGATTCTCCAACAAGCAGTTTTTGAGGAAACATAGTGAGAGTGGAGAGGTCCCCATAGTTGTAATATGGTTCCTTGAGTTCAATGCAACTGATGATTCATCAATTCAATCCTTGGTTAGATTTTTATCATAAGTTGTGACTCGCCTCCTCAAGTCATTCAAGGACATGTGGCAATTTGGTCTTGGGGCATAATGTCCCAACCAAGTTTCAAGGAAAGGCAAGGCATGGCAAGGAAATGCAAGGAATGGTAAGGAAAGGGAATGGTAAGGTATAGGTGTAGGCATGGAAATACAAAGGAAGACAATGCAAGGCATCGCAAGGAAAGAGAAGGAAATTCGAGGCATGGAAAGGAAAGGAAATGCATGGGAAGGGAAGGAATGACATTGAAAGGCAAGGTATAGCATGGAAATTCAAGGCAACGAAAGGATAAACATGGAAATGCATGGAAAGGCAAGGAAAATAAGGTAAACACATGGCATGAAAAGGAAAATCATGGCATGGAAAGTCAAGGCAATGCAATGCAAGGAAAGGATAGAGATGGCAAGGAAAGGATAGGATAGACATGGAAAGGCAAGGTGTGGAATGACAAGTCAATGCATGGAAATGAAAGGAAAGGAAAGGAAAGACATGGCAAGGATAATCAAGTATTTACATGACAAGGAAAGGAAAGGAAAGACATGGAAATCTAGGGTCTAAATCTAGTTCTAGGTCTAGGTATAGGTATCAAAAGGAAAGGCAAGGAAAGGAAAGGAATGGAAATACAATCCAAGGCATGGGAACCCAAGGCATGGCATGGAAATGCCAGGAAAGGAAAGGAAACRCAAGGAARGGAAAGCCAATACAAGGCAATGCGAGGCAATGCAAGAGAAGGAAATGCAAGGTAAGACAATTKAAGGCAACGTGAGGCAATATAATGCAAGAAAAGGGAAGGCAAGATAATGCAAGCCAATTAAAGGCAAGTGAATTCAAGGCAATGCGAGACATGTTAAGAAAAGACAAGGAACAAAAAGACAAGGCATGGTTTGGMAAGGAAATCCAAGGATATACACGRCAATGCTAGGAAAGGTTKGACATGGTAAGGCAAGGCATGGAAAGGAATGACAAGGAAAGGTCCAGGCCTAGGTCTAGGTATATGTATGGAAAGGCAAGGAAATGCAAGGAAAATTGAGGAAAGGAAAGGAAAGACAAGGCATGGCATGGAATGTCAAGGAAAGAATTGGCTATGCAAAATGAAAGTTGACTAATATGATCAATTATAAGACTCGTATTTATGAGAATTATAAAATTCATTTAAGTAATAAAGAAGTGAAATATTTTTTAAAAAGCTAAGATCACGCAGATCTTTATTAATCCTAAAACTAGTGAACAAATTCTTTCTAGCAACTAATGTATTTGCATAAATTGTGCATTTATCAATAATTTATTGATAATTGGATGGACACATGGTTTATGATTTACATCAAACTTATGAATGAAAACAAGTAATTTTTTGATATTTTTTATGCAAATTATATTCTAAGTTTGTTTTGGCACATTGAATTAATTAAATAACTACACAAATTAACAAAAAGAAGAGAATAGTTTTATTTTTTCAATTTTGATTTTTTATTTGTTTTTCATTTTATTTTTTTAAATAATGTTATCAATCATAAATGTATTCACTATGCATATTCTACTTGCATGGATACTACTTACATATTCGAATATCATATTATCAATCAATTTTTGTAGTGGTTTTTCTTTGCATAAAAGCTCAATGAAAACTATCCATTTTCATGAAATTTTGTCAATTGTTTTCTATGTCTTGGGAAAAAGATTTATATTTTTATGATTCACCTTTACAAAGTGTTATATATGTTCTTAAACATTCCTAAATATGTTAATATATATTGATACCTCTTAGGCCTACTTGCATTTAATAAAAAAAAATTCCATCATAGGTTTTGATAGTTCCAAAGGAGTTAATTAGATGTTTATATTCAAAGGAGAATAAGTTAGTGGTATCGAACATATGGAATACATTTTGTAGATGAATTTGAAAATGTTAAGTAATTTGGTAAAATAATATAGTAGAGTATTCTTTTAAGGGTATATATCATATGTTGTATTGTATTCTAGCTCAAGCCATTATTTATCTATTCAAACACTTTGATTGTAATCATCATTTTGGTTTTGTATGAATTTTAATCATGTGAAAGGAATCAATAATTAGAGGTGTAAAATCAATAAGGATACCTAAATCAGGCTACTATTTTATTGAAGGGTGTTAAGTAAGCATTCAAAGAGTTAGAAATTTTAATAAGTTTGATTGTTAAATTAGTTGAAATTTTGTGTTTAACCTAAAATATATACAAGATAAATTGTGAGGCTAGGAAATACAAGGATAGACATGGCAACATGGAAAGGAAATGCATGGCATGAAAAGTAAAGGAAAGGAAAGACAGAAATTCTAGGCAAGGTTTGAATTGGAAAGGAAAGGAAAGGCAAGGGAAGGCAAGGAAAGGTATAGGTATAGGTTCAAGTCTATGTATGGTAAGGAAAGGTAAGGAAATGAAAGGAAAGGAAGGGAAATGATAGACATGGAAAGTCACGGAAAGGAGAGACGTGGCATGGAAAGGAAAGGAAAGGAAAGACACAACAAGGCTAGGAAATCCTAAACATGGGAAGGTAAGGCAAGACAAGGCATGTCAAGGCAAGGTCTAGGTCTAAATGTATGTCTAGCTATGGAAATGAAAGGAAAGGAAATGAAATGCATGGAAAGGAAAGGAAATACATGTAAATTCAAGGCATGACATGGAAAGTCAAGGAAAGGATAGTAAAGGCATGGAAAGGCAAGGTCTAGGTCTAGTTCTAAGTATGGTAGGGAAAGAAAAGGTAATGCAAGGCATGGAAAGGAAAGAAAAGGCATGGAAATTAAAGACATGGCATGAGAAGTGAAGGAAAGGAATGGCACGTCATGTAAAGGAAAGACATGGTATGACATGGAAATGAAAGGCATGGAATGGGATGGCATGGAAAGGCATGGCATGGCATGACATGGAAAGGAAAGGCATGGCATGGCATGTCAAGGAAAGATAAGGAAATTAAACACAATAAAAATGAAAGGAAATACTAGACATGGAAAGGAAAGGAAATGAAAGGAATGGAAAGTCAAGGAAAGGAAAGGCAAGGGAAGGCAATGTAAGGCATGGGAAGGAAAGGAATGGAAATTCAAGGAAAGGAAAGGAAATGCAATACAAGGCTCAAAATGGAAAGGAAATGTAAGGAATGGCATGGCATGGCAAGGAAAGGCACAACAAGACAAGTCATGGCAAAGAAATTCAAGAAAAGGCAATACAAGGCATGGCATGGAAATTCAAGGCAACGCAAGGAAAGACAATTCTAGATGTGGAAAGGCATGGAAAGGAAAGGTATTGAAAAGTAATGCAAGGCATGGAAAGGTAATACAAGGAATGGAAAGGAAAGACATGATATGTCAAGTCAAGGAAAGGCAAGGAAATGAAAGACAAGGAACGGATAGACATGTCAAGACATGGAAGGGAAGGGCATGGAAATGAAAGGAAATGAAAGGAAAGACATGACAAGGATAGTCAAGGATAGATATGGTAAGGAAATGAAAGGAAAGGCATGGAATGGAAAGGTCCAGGTATAAGTCTAGATCTAGGTATGGAAATGAAAGGCAGGGCAATGCAAGGAATGATAAGGTAATGAAAGGCATGGAAATGCAAGGAATGGCATGGAAACTCAAGGAAAGGAGGGGCATGGCATGGAAAGGAAAGGCATGGAATGGAAAGAAAAGGAAAGGAAAGGAAATGGAAGCCAAGGAAAGGTAATTCAAGGCAAGGTAATACAAGGCATGTCACGACATGGCATGGAAAGTTAAGGCATGGCATGAAAATTCAAGGAAAGTCAAGGCAAGGCAAGGATATAATTTACAAGGAAATGCAAGGAAAGGAATGGAAAGGAAAAGAAAGATAATGCAAGGCAAGGTAAGGAAATGAGAGGCATGGCAAGGAAAGGCAAGGCATGACAAGGAAAATCATTGCATGCAAAGTCAAGGAAATGAAAGGAAATGCAAGGCAAGGAAAGGATATACATGGAAAGGAAAGGAAAGGAATGGGAGTGGTGATGAATTGTACTRAGAATTACTTCAAAGACTAATTCATAAACTCTTTCTAGAGTTAAGGAAAGTTTTGTTGAATATTGCAAGGCATGACAAGGAAATTCATTGCATGAAAAGTCAAGGAAAGGAAAGGAAATGCAAGGCAAGTCAAGGATAGACATGGAAAGGAAAGGAAAGCCATGGGAGTGGTGATGAATTGTACTAAGAATTACTTCAAAGACTAATTCATAAACTCTTTCTAGAGTTAAGGAAAGTTTTGTTGAATATTTTTGTGTGAATTGATTTCAAATCATAGATTATTCTGTTGTTAGTTTGATGTCTTATGTATCTAGTAAGGATTTTGATTCTATCAAGTTATCTTATGCTATTAAGTAAATTAATTAATTTTTTATCTTCAATGAATAGTTATATGTTCTTTATTAATTTGTTTCTTTTATTTTTTGTAATAGATATTTTTTCATTTACTGCATTAATTGTTGTAGAATTATTGTTGTAGAAAAGTATGAATCAAATAGAAAAGTGCTTGTGATGTTCATGTAGGTTTCTCCCTTTATATAATAGTGTAAATCTTTGATTCATAGGAATATCCTTGTAGCTATATTTTTATGTGGAAATATTTCTTAGAGGAATAGAGATACAAAGTTGTTTCTATTTACTATTTTTGAGAGTTATCGTTTGAGAATAAATTTCTTTAAATCAATTTGGATTAGATTTATTTCTTGCAATTTAATATATAGAAGAAAGGACTGCAAATAGAAACACTTTGAAATTCATACATTCATAAACATAAAGTAAACAAATAACGAAATTCATAAAAAATGTGACATGAAATGTGTTTATATATATATTAAATATCCTCTAAACTGTACATTTTTTTCAAAATGACACATTGTTCCTAATACACAAAATGACAACAAGTTCCCTAACATAAACAACTTCCATATGGTGGCCTAGATAAAAAAAATGGTAGTCATTGTTCTCTCATTGACAACTACCACCCGCGCCACCCTCAAGAGCGTCCCAAAAATCAATATTTATTCTCTTACTGAAAGAATCACCTCAAGTAGTTTTTCACCTGGGTATGGTTCATCGATCCAAAGAATTGACAACGAAACAACATTCTTAGAAGTTTTCTTCCACAATGAATTAAAAGACTTACAAAATGATATTTTTTAATTCAACATAAGATAACTCACTGCAAATGATGATGACAATCGTGAGGGTGTTACCCTCTTCCATGACCCTAATCTCTCAGTGATACCACCTTGTGTTAGTTACAATTACCAAATCATGAAATTTAAAAAAATATGTATAAAATAAATCCCATTAATGATACATAAATATCGATCATCAACACATTATCTCACCATGAATAACTCAGGAAATGATGGAGATTCACTGGCAAGTGGAGTGCTCAGCGATACAACTTGCTCCGAGGAACCATCTATTGTGGCAGCCTCGATGGATGGAAAATATGGAAATGGTGGCCGGGGTGGGTGGCATATGGGTGCATCCACTACAGATGGATGCAATGGAAGAGGTGGTGCATGGAGATGGCCTACGAGTGCAGCCACTGGAGATGCATGGAATATGAAATTTCATGGGGGTGAATAGTGATGAGCCTCGACGGGTTGTATAAGGGATGGTATAACCCTTGGCATGGAAACATGTAACCAAAATCTGTGGCAGGGTGTCTAAGGATTGAACTATTCCTAAAAATCAGGAAAAGATCAACAACCTACATACATATTGGTAATATTGTTATTAGTGCCAAATTGTAAATTTGAACAACATAAATACAAAAAAATTGAGATTTGAATGAGATTTAACTCAACACATGATAGCTTTGAAGGTGGTGTATTGTCCATTCTAGGTGGACATCGCTCATCACCATGTGGTACTACAACCTGTAGAAACACAAGAACATTATATTTGAGGATGCTAGAAAATAAAGAAACAACTATGGTGAATTTATCAAATGTGACACATACATGTGTATGGAGTATATTGAATGAACATGTTGTCTCTATGCTGCATCGATCGTTGAAATAGACATTGATGCATATATCAACATAGAGGGTCTTCTATAGGGGTGTAGCAACTTGAAAACATCATGTATAATATATCAAAATAAATACAGATAATATTATATAAGTATATAACGATGAGGAACATAGATATGGTTAATATACTTACCTCCTCCATGAAGCAATGATGTTCATTGGCCTCCATCGGCCCATAGCAAGTATTCTCACATATCAAGAATTTATAACGCCCACATGAATTACTACTATGTCCATGTTCCCTCTCCTCATTGCACCTTTTTGTAGGGGTTGAAGGTATGATCCCTCTTCCAACATCACAAATAGGCACCTCCTACCAAGATAGTGCAAAAAAAATTCCATGTTTCACTAGAATCCGAATCAATGATGATAAATATATGTGTGCATGTTAGATGACCTATACAATTGGAGGATGTTGGGAAGGGGGCTAGGCCTTCACCTAAGAGGGCGAGGACCTAACATAGGGTCATGCCTAACACTCTCTCTATCCTCTGTAGACCATCGACCCACCCCCTAGAAATCACTAATGTCAAAGTAGTTCACATGGTGACCCAAAATAAATTCCTCCCATAATTTCCTCAATAAATATAAAGGAACCTCCTTGTTCTTACAGGGAGGTTAATCGAATACCATGAACCATTTATCCATCCAGTTATGAATAAATTGTGGGTGGATGCACAATTCCATACACATATGTATCTTGTTCACATGTGGTTGTAATCTAGATGTAGGATCAATAAATAGAGACATCAAATATTTTTTTGAAACATTCATGTCTCTAACTTGTTTTTTATTGAGTCCATTCTTGTAATACTTGAACATCCTAGCCTTGTATTAAGAAATACTAGTTAATTGTTCTTAAGAACTTGTAATAGGTTTTCCTTTCTACACCTTCATTTTCTTATGTTGTTTTTTCATTGTCTTTGGGTTCCATATTAATAATATCTGCTACAATTTAATAAGGGATTTCATACAAATTAGGTCAATTTTTTAAATTAAAATAGAAAATTAAAAATAAATGCAAACAAATAATTTAAGAAATTTAGAAAATGATAAAATAATAATGCGCACATGCATACATTATTTTATATTCATAATATATTTCCATTTTATATTTTGAAAACTATGACAGTGACAGATGAAGAATACATGATACAAGAAAAAATTCTTATACCATCAAGAAGGATGATGAAATGATACAATTATTTCCATTGAAGGATGGAGACCATAGATAAGTGTTTCTAGAGTTTTCAAAGTTCCTAAGCATGGTGAAATAAATGAAGGAACATTATGATGTTGTTTGGAGAAGAGTTGAGTGAGGGATACAACACAATGATGAAGTTGAAATCTCTTGGAAGCATGCAATTTTTTAGGAGAATATTTTCTAAAGGAGTATGTAGAAATTGTGCAAAACAACAATTCCAATGGCTTGTCACCTAAGAGAAGAATTGTGCATGAAAAAGACTTGATTATGGGCATGATGTTCTAAGCAAGTTGTGTATAAGATGAGTTTGATGAAGAGAGTAAAGTTTAATTGATAGGTATCATAGATTTTGTCAAAGGTATATTGATCAAGGAAAATATGAGAAAGTGTATGGTTTCAATATTGATTACACAATAGAGTGGTGGTTATTGTAGAATGTGTATATATATTGTAGAATTGAATAATATCACATCTGTAAATAGATTTCCTTTACAGAGTATGGATAAATTGCTGGAAAATTTGTGTGGCATCAAATATTTTTTTGACATGAATGTGAAGAGTTGATATCATTAAACTAGAATTAAAGAAGGTGGTTAATGGAAAATTGCATTCAATACAAAATGACTAAAAGTAGTTAGTTATGTGATCTAGGATCACTAGTGTGCCAAGTACAATCATGGTACAATAATGCAATTGATGATAATGTTGTTGCTATTATACAATTGTAAGTTTATGACTATGTGTATAGATGATATTTTGATTGAGAGAAAATATGAGCACCTAGAACATCTAACATTGATGTTTGACACCTTGGTTAAAGAGGAGTTATGAATTAATTCGAAGAAGCCTGAGTTATTTAAAAATGAATTCGTGTACCTTCGATTTTTGTATACCAAGAAGGTTTGTGCATGGCCTAAACCAAGTAAACATCATTGAAATTAGGAGCTCTCATGATATTTCAAATTTATACATGAAGTTCATCAAGAAATACCATATAATTATCTTAAATATTTTTAGCACACATTTATGAAAATTGACTTAACATGCAAGGAAAATATATTACTATCATATTGAATTTTACTTTAGATGAAACATAGAAATCAAATTGAAGAGGTACTTAAACCCAAAAAAAACAAAATTTGTAAAGAAACCAAACCTTGAGGATTCCCAAGGCCTTATGAAGATGGAAGGCATTTTGAGGTTCATTAGTTTATCCAAATGGGCCATGTTGTGAAAGAAAATAAAATAAATCAATATTACATTGTAGTAATATACAAATTCAATATTCCATACATCCAGAAAGAGATCAAACAATCAAGGAGAGTAGAATATCCATGTTGATTTGATTAGACCAGTTCAACATATTATGATTATTGTTGATTTGTTTGTTGGGCATTGAAGGCCAAATTGGAGATTTCCATTTTTTCATAGTTAGAAATGGAAGATGGACAATCAAGTCATGGAGAAGCACATCCATTACCATATGCACATAGAAGGAGTTTGTTCTAGATTCAAGAGCCATTGTTAACATTAAAAATTACTAGAGTGGGAGGAAAATAAGGGAAATCAAACATACCTAGATCGAGTTGGAGATGGTGTTCATATCTTGTAGATGGTTGGTTTTTTTCCCCTTCAAATTCTTTCAATGAAATAAAAAACGTGAAGTAGAGTGTGGTCTTAATGACCACATATCGTGCTTGTGGGCCCTTAAGAAGGGCTCAATACGAACATGCATGTGTTCCTAGTAATGCACAAACATTCTTAGGCACATGTTCATAATAACATGTGTGCATTCTTAATAACGCACACATGTTCCCATGAATGCACACATGTTCCTAGGAATGCACATGCATTTGCAAGAATGCTCATGTGTTCTTAAGAACATGAATGCATTCTTGGAAACGTGTTGGCTCTTTGAGTGGAGGTTTGTGGTTTTCCAAACCTGTCACATCAAGAATGTGTGAGAGTTATTGGAAATGTGCAAGCATTCCTGCAGGTGCATGTTTCTCCTCAACCCTTTGCCACTTTACCATCCACCAAATTCTTGCACTCACCCTATGACAAAAGTAGTCCCATATTCATTCATTTATAATTATAATTACTTCAATTTCCATAAATTAATATTTTTTATTCACTCAATCCTATTTTTTGTTTAACTAAACCATGTTTTTCTTTTTTATCACCATACTATCATATCATATCTTCCATTTTCTAATTGTTTCAAATGTAAAATAACAAAAAATAAATTGGGGTAAAGATATTATTAAGATAAAAATTCAATATTAGGAGGATGAAAATCCTCTTAAAATATATAATTATGCTTTAATGGGTTATCAAAATGAAGAAAGTCACAATATTTAAGTGGTAGAGGTTTACACTATTGATATGTT
>SNQJ01S0006211.1:52650-79101 GCA_010110895.2 Picea sitchensis
TTATGTGTTTGGTTTAGAGGAAGTACTTATCCTCTCTCTTATCTTCATTCTTTTGGGGTGGGTCTAGATCAATGTCAACGATGGAATAATATTGTCTTCCTTTATTTCTGGTTGGACAATTTCTTGCATAGTGCCAATATTTGTCATATATAAAGCACTAAATTTCTGAAACATCTCTTCTTTGATTGTGACCTGAGGCTGATGGAGACTTCTCATCTCTGAATGTTTTTATGAATTTTCTTTTGAATCTTCCTCCTTTCTTTGTATGAAGTGCAAGAGCATGTTTTTTGTTAGGGGAATCTTCAACTCCTCTATTTCTAAGTCTAAGTGTTTCTTGAGTACAATATGTCCACAGATGACCAAAGGTTGGTAACGTTTCTCTTCCACTGATGCTTTGAAGAAAAGGATCCCAATGTGTTGGAATATTTTTGAGAGTATATAAGACAATTTCTCTGTCGGACATGATTTCTCCAATGGCACCTAGATTTTCTTTGATCTATGATATCTTCATTAACAAGGTAGCAATTGTATCATCTTTTGTCATCTTGTTACTTTGAAGCTGGCCCTTTAAGGTAAGATCTCTGAGGGTTTTGTCACTTTCAAACATATCTTTCAGTGCTTCATACATTTCATAAGATGTATTTAGGTTGGAAATGCGAGGTAAGTGATGATCTCTTACCGAGAAGATGATTGATTTTCTTTCCTTGACATCTTATTCCCTTCTCTTCATCGATAGTTGTATCTGGTAAAGTTTTTGTTACTACATTCAAAAGTTCATATTCTTAAAGGGTGACCTGAAGCCTTGAATTCAAGGAGATGAAGTTGCTTGATCCATCGAGCTTATCTTCTATTGAAGTTATTTTCTTCATTTTTTTTTCGTATTTCTTCACAAATTCTCTCCAACCAGACTTGGAAAACCTAATGGTTAGGTTGGACTAGAGCCTTAGTTTTTGTTGGGCTTATGACTGCCAAAAATAAACTTTGAGAGTGTCATAGGAATACTTGTTGATCTGAAACGTTTCTTCAGGAAGTTGCAGAAATCCTAAGATCAAGATTTTGTTGAAAATTCGGAACCCTAGAAACCCTAGGGCGAAAAGTGAAAAATCCTCGGAAATTCCCTTTGAATATATTTGGAGGTGCATCAAGGAAGGGCGTACAACTTTATCCAAGTTTCAACCCCAACGTCCACGTGTAAGATGACGAAAAGGCTAAACAAATGAGGGTCGTACAAATTTCTATAGAAACCCTGGAGGTCATACGGAACTATAGAAGGAGGATGCCTTAGATTTTGAAGTGCTTGTGTAGGGTTTCTTCAAGACCTATGCTCTGATACCATGTTTATTTTTCAATAGTCAAGTTTTAAGCATGAACTTCATTCCTTTTTAGCATTTTATTTAAGCCATAAACAATTTTGTTGCAGCAACCAAGATCATAAGAAGAAACACCATGCACAAGTACACAAGAAGTATCCTCAGAAACCCTTATCAACAAGGGAAGAAAACCCAACCAATACTTTCCTATATTTTTCAAGAGAAATACCTCCACCACCAAGAAAACCTAGCACACAAAAGGGTGCTCACAAACCCTAGAAGACTAGCACCCAAGAGAGGTGTGCACTTTTCCCAAGAAGATGTACTTGCTGAAATTTCCAAACTCACACTTAAGATATGATTCCTTAATGGAGAATTTACCTTTACTTATATTAGACTGAACCTGTCAAAAGAAGTGTCTATTGGAACAAGAGGGCCGACTTCACTAACTCATAATATAATTAATAATTACTAGATTAATTATTTTTTACATTAAGGTGGGGCCGACATGTACCCTTTACATTACAATTAGGTTTACAGGTAAGTCTATCTCTTGAACAATATAGCAAGGGATCTCATACACCCACTAGTGCTCAACCACTAGGGGAACATGAATAGGGATGTACATATCTCTATCTCAGTGCGTATCACAAGAGAACCACACTCACTAGTGCTTAGCCACTAGGATCACGTTCACCTATGCTCATCCACAAGCACGTCCAACTCAGCAGATCCTTTTTCCCACTGCATTACATGGGAGATTCATCTGGAGTTAATCATCTCAACTCTCTGCTCAGTGGAGAATAATACATCGTTTTCATCTCTGCCTCAGAACAATGAACCCAGCTCATGGGAATTCACGCGTTCCCCTATTCCCAACCACAAGTATGTGTAAATCAACATATATTATTTCTCACTGCGTTACAGAGGAGAATCATATGGAGTTCAACTCGACTCTCTGTAAGGAGGAGGCCAACACATCGTTCCAGTTCTTCCTCAGATAGGAACCAAGCACCCAACTCATGGGCTCTCTCTCAGGTTTACTCAATCTGTCTGTTTCCTGGAGGATGTCTCACGCAATTGTAATCATCAACAAAATCATCATGGAGGAGAGAATATTAATCCATAATCTTCATCAATTCAATCATGGGGATTAAAAATGAGGAGAGTTGAGATACATGAAAAGTTGAGAAAAATCCAACTAATTATGGAGGAAGAAGGGATAACATAAAAAATTATCGTGGAGGAGAGAATATTAACCCATAATCTTCATCAATTCAGTCATAGGGGTAAGAAACATTGGTGGTTAAAATCATAAACTTTATGAATAAAGTTAGGGGATAAGAATACAAATATTCTTTCACAAATAATAAAAATCAAGAGAAATGAGAAATAAAGTAAAATAAATGACTAAGCATAATGGATAGAAAATAAAATATTTTACAGCTATAAAAGAAGAAGCATTTAGTCACTTTAATCAACTATATACATAATAAGAGGAAATGGAGGTTGAGGTAGCGACACAATTGTTGGAGGCGATTCCAAAACTAGTATCCTAGGAGGGCAACATAGAATTGGGTAAGGGGAATAATGAGTCTAATGTTATAGAAGCTATTTGGGGTCTTGAGCCTAACAAGGATCGAGGGCTTGATATGTTTTCAGTTCATTGTTATAGAGATTGTTGGCATATTATAAAATATGATTTATGTTGGATTCCAAATTAAACAACAAGAAAAGAAAAACTCAGAGGTAGTACAAATTCATCCTTCTTGGACTTAATTCCAAAATAAAATTGTCCTTCCTCTTTTGTGAGGTTTATACCTATTTCACTTTATTTCTATAGAGCTTGTTGGCATATTACAAAATATGATTTGTGTTGGATTCCAAATTAAACAAGAAGAAAAGAAAAAATCAGAGGTAGTACAAGTTCATCCTTCTTGACCTTAATTCCAAAATAAAATTGTCCTTCCTATTCTATGAGATTTATACCTATTTCACTTTACAACTGTGCCTACAAAATTGTGACAAAAATCTCAATGAATCAATTAAAATATATCTTTCGAGAATCAATATTAAAAAATCAAGTACAATTCATGAAAAAATAAAGAAAATAGTAAAGAAAATAGTAGATAATATAATTTTGATCCAAAAACAATGCATTTGAGTCATAATAGTGGAGAAAAAGAAATGATTATCAAAATTGATATGACACATGCTTTTGACAAAATTTATCCATTTTCCCTATTTGATGCCCTTCGTATATTTTCTTTCTATAAAAGCTTCATTCTTTATATATATATTGTATAGGGTCACCTTCAATATCTTCCTTAGTTAAAGGTAAACCAACCTCTCTCTTATAGAGAAAGCGATGTCTTCATCCCGATGCCTTCTATCGCGCCTATTATATATTTTGACACAACGATGGGGAAACTTGACACGATTCTCCCCTTAACATTGTAAGGGGAGTCAAATATATAAGTCACTCACAATTTATAGATGATACTCTTCTGCCCGGAGGTGCTTCAACTCTAATCACTAAGAGTTTCATGAGAATCCGAAACGTATTTATTAATGATTTAAGGGATAATATATATAATGGTAAGTGTCACGTCTATGGTTGGAACTATTCTCATTCATTGCCAAGGACAATTTCCAAAATTCTTGAATCCCTAGTGTTTTAGAGTGGAGATACTTTAAATATATCGCAATTCCCATATCTTCGGGATTCCCCAAATATTTAAAATCGGATCATATTGTCCATAATATTAAAGGAAAAATGCAATATTGGGGATCTGTTTGGGAAAATCTAGCTAGTCGGGTTGTTCTAACCAAAGCCATTCTTTCTTCAAAGGCCATCTATTAATGCTCATCCTTACTAGCTCCATTCGGCAAAATGCAACAAATATCAACGGAAATAGGGAAATTTTTGTGGTACGGGGAAAAACCAACACCAAAAAGCTTCAGTTAAATAATTTGAATACAATTAGAGAAACTAAAGAATTTAGAGGGATGGTGATTAAGGACCCGTAGTTAATGAATCTTGCTCTGAGAGATAGAATTATTTGGAGCCTCATTTCATGGGAGCTAGAATGTTGGAAATTAGGATTAAGTAAAAAGTACCTTCATTTATGAACATTAACTAGAATGGAGAGATTCTCTTTGGGAAGTAAATGTCTCTCCTAAATGGAAACTATGCAAAGCTATTTTTCACATTATTCTTGATCATTTATCATGGATTTTCAAGAATGGGAAATGTATCAACATATGGAATGAGTAAATTGAAGGTATGGCTTCTCGAGATTTCATCATAGAACTAGATGGAATAAGAGAATGGTTGTGTGAAAATGGCATCAAAACCTTATTCATTCTCTCTAAATGGGATCAATAATTATGAATTTGGTAGGTTTAGAAAATCATGACATGTCTAGCAAATTTGTTAAAACAATCTCATCATTTGTTCACTCTTCTAAAAGGTCTACCCCCTTATTTAAACATATGAATGTATTTAAAGATATGAATGATCATAGAGTATGGGGCCCAATGGAGATGAATATACAGTTAAGGGTGGATATGAAGTGCAACTTCAAAACAATCCTCATCCTCAAAGGTTATCATTATGGAAATGTATATGGAAAGGTGATGAGTTTACCAAATTGAACATATTTTTTCGAATGTTGGCTCATGGGAAAATTCTTGTGGTAGATAATCTAATAAAGAAAGGAATCTAATGGAATTCACGATGTGCTTTGTGTAAATTAGCTAATGAAATTATTCTTCATATCTTTATGGAATGTCAATTCATCACTCAAGTCTGGAGAATGGCCCTTGATGACGTTGGGGATAATTTTTCTCAACCTACTACTTGACATGAAATTTTTTTATTGAGGAAACCCAAATATCCAGGATAATTTCATAACAAATCCATTCGAGGTGTAGAAAAGTATGCCAAAAATATTATATGGGAAAAATTGAATGGAAATAAATAAACACATCTTTAATCCAAAAAAGGTTGCTTCTAGATATGTAGCCATGCATGATCATTTCTTACTTGTTGAATACATTATAATCAAAGGTGTTGATGGAAATCATGCAAGTAATCTAGAGGTCTAGAAAAGATCATGGATTAAATAAATGTTAACTAGAGGATATATTCAATCTTCGTGCTATGCTAGGAGTCACAACTTAGATTCTTATTTGCTTCTGATAATGGATAACGAGAAATTTATTAAGTCAAAATATCATTAACAATAATTCATCACCTTTTTTTTATGATGCTTCCAAAGGTATCCAAGGGATGTAAGTGACAAGTGAAGGGTTTTTTAAAACCTCAAATAACAACAAGAATTAATCGACACCTGGGAATTAGGAGAGGCATCCAACCATCAAGATAAATCCCTATCCATATTTCAATGTCTCATGTTGTTGCATGCAATAAAACTCAAAAACATTGATGGTGATAATTTAGCAAATGAGAAATCATTCAATGAGATCCTCTAGCTAGTTTATATTCATAGAAATAATTGAAAGAATAATGGGAAATTTCTATCAAATAACATTTTATCATGTTATTCATCATCTAAACTCTAAACAAAACCACATTAAAAATAGGGTTGTTCTCTTGAACCAAGGTAAAATAATGTAGAATGGGGGAGAAATCCTTTAACATTATCTCTCATGTCCATTTCACTAATTAACTATAGTATGAATACCAACATTGAATTGTTGGACAAGTAGATCTTGAATTACATCACCAAACAAAGAAATTTAATTCACTCCATTCCCCCTATACCCATGTAAGCTCTTGACATGCTTGAGGATTTAAATGAGGGAGGAATGAGCCTAACCATTGGAAGTGGGATAAAGGATATTGGTGTGGTTTCAATTCAGTTCATAGAATTTTTTTTTGCAATTTTAGGGAATCCTAAGAGGTGTGTTCACTCTCTAAATGGTGGTAGAGACAAAGTCTATAATAGCACCATGGATTGTTAATGGTTTGAGTTTGAGTGTTTTCTGGTTGAGGTTCCTTTTAGGAAGGAAGAATGAGGTTTGGGTGTTTCCAACTCTTATTCCATCACACTTATCTTCAATGGAGAGTAGAAATCATTGTAGTGGGGGAAACGCTTATGACATTGCTAAATTTTGTAGGTTAATTTGATGTTAATATTTCCAACTAGAGCTATTGTAGTCAACCATATCCCAATTTGAAAACAAAGTCCAAAACCAAATGGAAGAAGTTAAACATAATTTTTTTTATTTAGAGATAAAGATAGATGTCCAGAATACTTATATTGAAAGGATGGTATCTAAGCATGATACATTTGTTCAAATTATGCATGCTTTTGATAGAATCCCCAACACATTAGTTTCATGTCTAAGAGACACGAAAATTGAAGAAGATACAATTCACCAAGTCATCAAGCCTAGAAATTGATGAAACTATTAAAAGGAAAAAAACTCATAATTAGTAGAAATTTTCCCATGGATGTTTTCCCTTACCTTTATCAAGGTTTATTCTCTTCAAGTTTAAATTATAACATGGTAGTTTATTTGAATTTATAGTAGCATGTCTAACTTCTTTAAATCAATTCTCCATTTATTTTGTTTTCTTTTAACTTGAGTCAAAACATAATTTTAATATAATCTATATTTATTTTGACTAAAAATGAAATAACACACTTGAAAATGAACAATAATGTATAGAAATCTCAACTACAATGAAAATGTGGTCAAAAAACCATTTTTAATTAGAAAGCTAATTATGGTCTTCAAAAAAATGTTGACCTTTTTAACATGTTCAAGTTTTTTTTATTGATTACTAGTGAAATAAGGGATGGCGATTGGTGAAAGGGTGACTAAAACTATGTGTAGAGGCAACTGGGAGGTATGTACGATGGTGATTGGACAAAGTGAAATGGAACACTTTACTTATTCTACTTATTATTTAAGATTATGAAGTTTTCACATAATATCTCATATCTCATGTGAATTGGAATAAAATTGAATAAAACCAAATACATCTTATAACATACAATTTTAAGTTAAATGCAACATTAATTACCTTTAGTGATTTTGGATGTATTTTTATGGATTCTAAAACCATCATTACATATTTAGAATATAAACATAATTTATTCAATTTGAGAAAGGATGGAATTCATGTTATTATTTTTAATATAAAGGAGCTTGTGATAGATATATTAATCTTTCTCTCAACTATTAGAATAAAAAGGAAAATGGTCAAATTAATAATATTTTTAATACTTCGAAAATATCAAAACATTAGAAATATGAAGTTGAAATAATAAAATGGTTTTATAAATTTTAATTTCCTAATCATAATTATTTTTCCAACATTATAAGTTTAAAAAAAAAAAAAATATTTCCAAAATCACGACCAATATCCATAACCTCCATAAAAAAAAAACTCACCCAAAAAAATCCTAATAGAAAAAAATTGGTAAAATAAATTGACAATGATAACGTTTCCTTATTTCTTTTAAATATCCCAATTCATACTAATATAAGACACAAATTTACAGTACTTTTTTTTCTTACCAAAACTATCATAATCTTTGTACTCATTTCTACCATGATAACATGTAGAAATGAGATTTTAATAATAATTAGTTTAGGTTTCATTTATTTGTCTTATATAAACATTGTTACTCCCAAGGACTATAAAACAATTATAGTCATCCTCATAAATATTTAAAGAATATTTTATCATATTATAAATAAATTAAACATGGTTACTCCCAAGGACTATAAAACAACTATAGTCATCCTCATAAATATTTAAACAATATTTTACCATATTATAAATAAATTGATTGGAAAAAAAAGTTATTATTAAATATAAAAAAATATACATTTATTATAAATACATAAATATTATATTAATTAATAATGAATATTAAGTTTTTTCTTATATCAATTTAAATCCATTTTAATTCAATACCTAGAAATCTTAAAAAAAAATCAAAGAATCATCACCTAAAAATATTAGAGAGAAACCAAAAAATCTTGAAGCATAAAAAGACCACATAACACATTCAATATTGAAATAAAAAAAATACCACTAATTTATTTTGTATCTCCCAAAATTATGTTGTTCGAACAAACAAATTACATAACACATTCACATTCAATATTGAAATAGAAAAAACACCATTAATTTATTTTCTATCTCCTTACTAATTTATTTTCTATCTCCCAAAATTATATTGTTCCAACAATCTTCCAATACACCTTTTGGATGGAAAAAATCTTCCCATATCTTAAATATTAGTTTTTTATAATATTTTGGATACCCTCTTTTATTTTTACCTTAATATAATAAGGTGACAAAGATATTTTAAATTAATAAAACATAAAAATCTTAAAAGTAAAAGAAGAAAAAAATTAATATTCATATAAAAGAACATTCTAATTCTAATATATAGATATATGTTAATATAGAAAAATAACATTTAACCTGACATATATATTAATATGATAAAATAACATATAAAATGATAATCAATTGGGTTTAACTTAAATGGTTTATGCTGAAGAATATTTTCTCCCTCTACTCAAATTCATTTTCTAAAAGAGACATGTTAAACATCCATTTTTATAAACAACACAAATTATCCCTTTAAATTATTTAATAAATTCTTCTAATACAAAAATAATCTATAATGAACAAATATAATTATATTAAAAACAATCCATAAAATGAAATATTTTATGAATTTTAAGATAACATTCACGATCAACCCTTTACTCATTTTATTCTATGCAAATTTGCATGTGAGAAAAATGTATTTTGTATTGTATTGTGTCTCGGTAGAGAAAGATGAAATATCTTATAAACTACTTATATAGATTTTATGAATTTTGGGATAACACTTAAGATCAACCTTTCACTCATTTTGTTCTATGCAAATTTGTATCTGAGGAAAAAAAATTGTATTGAGTTTGGTTAAACGAAACATCTTATAAACTTATTTAGAAATATGAGTTGCAATTCTTTTTTACTATGTATAAATTTATTAAGTATTGAGAGTTATAATTTTTTTTTTAAAGTGTAAACTTTTATTTAAATAATTTTTATTAAGAAATTTTTCTAACTTTTATTTAAATAATTTTCATTAAGAAATTTTCCTTTCTTAATAATTAAAAATTCATGATAAGTAATGAACCTATTATTAACAATGGAATTAATCTAGTTTACAATTACTCATAAAAACAATAATATTTAGATAATCATCTTAAGTACTTGTAACATCAGAAGGTTAGGTGGCACTGGATTATCATCCTCTATGGGTATGTATCCCTCAACTTTTATTGATATCACTAATTATTGTTTTTTTATTATTTTGATAACTTATTTTGATATAAGCATTATCCACCTTACATCTATATTAAACACTAAATTATAAAATGAGTTTCAACAATAATTTAAATTTAATAATAATATAAAATGAGTTTCAATAATAATTCAAATTTAATAATAATATAAAACTATGTACACTCCATAAATGTTATTAATTTCACTAAAATTAATATAAAATTTGATTTATTTTATATACTAGATGAATATAATTTCTATTAAAAGAAAACAAGTTTAGAGTTTATAATCATAAATTTTACTATTTCTTTATAATCATATAACATAAAATTGATTAAACTATAAATTTATAAAATTAATATTAACTAAAATTTACCCATTTCCTTATAATCATATAACATGAAAAAATTGATTAAATTATAAATTCATAAACTTATCATTAACTAAAAATTTTAATAGGTTTTACCTTATGTGGTTGGGATGGGAACACTGATTATTAAATCCAATTTAATTCTTATAAATAACATTTACAATGTATATTATTATAATTACTTCAAATTAATTTAAATAATAATAATAATAACAATCCTAATAACAAAAATAATATTAAAAAATAAATTTAACTTCATTAATTTTATTATTAATAATAATATATTATTATAAAATTAAATATAAATGTTTATCTTTGGTTGAATTTTAATATTTCTTTAACATTAATAAAACTAGCACAACAGCTAAATGGTTGTTGGTGATTACTACCGTTAAAATGAAATTAAGAATATGAAACCACTAAAAAATATGAAATTAAGAATATAACACAAACCTAAATCTAATACTATAAAATGATAAAAAGTGAATAATAAAGAATTTGTTAATTATTTGAACTTGACAATTAGATGATCTAAACTCAATAATAATTCTTTACTTTATCCTTTAAAATTATTATATATTAAAATAAAAATATGAAAAAAAAAAAAAAAAACATTGAAAATTAGGACCATAATTTACCTCACCCTACAATACCTCAAGTTATTTTTTATATTATATTTTTTCATCCTACACTACCTCAATTTAGTTGTAAATAATATTTTTCCATATATATTTAATTCAAGTTTGTTTTATTTTATTAGTTATGTTTTTTTAACATTAATAAAATAATAACTCTTTATTCTATTGTCAAACATTATTATGCGCTTAAGAAAAGGATAGAAAAGGAGCGGCCACGAGTCTCCCTGCATCCCTAACACCCATCTCCCTCCCAAGAGGAATCCGGCGGCGTTGCAGCTTCTTCATCTGCAGCAGCCCTTGCTAACAGTATTTGTACTCTGTAAGATTAGATGATGATGAGTAATGAGTGTGAGCGAGTGATAAATAAGTCAAAATGCGCCTCCATAATTTTCTCGGGGTTTCACGGAAGCTTCTATCTGAGACGGGAAGTAGGGAGGGAGGGAGTGAGTGAGGATGGTTATGGAGCGCAGCAAAACACGTTACACAGCACGTGGTAGACGCAGACCAATTTGTGATGATACGGGCTGTACAAACGCTGCATCAGCCACGCTTATTATTGGAGTAAAGTGGGCTTCCGTTTTCTTCACCTTCCCATCTGCTCTTTGTTTTGGGCGCACATTATGGCCACATGGCAACTTGCCAAGATATCGGATACTCTGGACCAGCCTCGAACGCGTTCTTGTTTTTGCTGTACGATTTTTAAATACCGCAATTATGGTTGAAAATGAGTTGTTTGCAGCTTTTTCCTCTTTTGAAACATTTTAAAAAAGATGCAGATAATACCGTCACTAGCATCCAAACTCATGGAGTTTATCACATGCTGCTACAGAAAGACAACTTGTCCAATATTCTTTACGATTTCATGAATAATGCATTATTTTATGAGTAAGCTAAATTTGAAGTGAATGTGAATCTAGATAGTCTAGTCATCCTCCCTCCTCTTTAAGCTAATGATATTTTTTTTTTATGGAGAAAAGTTTTTTCAACAATTTTTACTCTAATATGGGTATGGTTATTAATAGTGACAAAATGAAGATTATGGTAATTACATCCAAAAAGATCATTTAAGATAATTTTGTGTATGGAAAAAACACATTGGAAGACGTGGTTTCATACAAATATCTCATAATCAATCTTCATCACAAAATCGGAACTATAACATTGAGAAAAGGATAAATGTGGGGATATTTGGCTATGGGATAAGAAAAACTCTTGTATGATATTGTAGTTGCTCTTGTTATCCTATATGGTGGCAACTTTTCCACCTACAACATCACTAGAGAATCTTAGAGAAAGATAGATTGAATACAAAATTGTTGTATAAAGTGCACACTCAAAATTAAACACAATACACCATATCTAATCCTCCTCATAGAAGTCAGTCTTCCCACCATTGAGAGAATGTCTATGACTAGGTAACTAATGTACAAGAACAAGATAGACAACATGGAAGACAATAATCGTCCTAAGATTTCCTCAAACTGAACCCAAAACCACCTAGGGCTAAAGAGGGGATGGCATAAAGACTTCTTGTTTTGGATAAATCATTGAGGAATCCAAAAAAGAGAATATTAAAAATATTATTACATCTAAATTTAAGAATAAATTGGGATGCAACAAAGAATTAAACCATAAAAAAAATCAAGATACTACAAGGAGGTGATCAATCATAATTTACAAGATGAAAAGTATCTCTACTTTTATGAGCATAAAGAAGAAAATCTACATTGCTAAAATAAGAACAAACTCTCATAAGGGCATTGGATGATTCCTAAAGCATGAAATGATTTGTCATCCTTTTTACAATAAGAATTTTTACAATGGAAAAAACTTTCTCTTAGACTACACCCATATTAGATCACAATTTCATTTTTTTGTTTTGTTATAAGAGTGACCTTCCTAACCTTTTTAACTCATCAAAACTATGGTGCTTTAGGAACACTTCTCCCACATTTGATGAATTTCAAAATATTTGTTGTAATACCAACTTTCATTAAAACTAGGTTGAGTCAGAAATATCATCATATAAAACATGCCACCCAACTTGTGATCTTTTAAACATCCACAGATTTGTATATTAAGAAAAAAAAAATTGAACACTTAAAAATTTCAAAGAAAAGATTAATCTACAAATAATAATAATAATAATGTTAATGTATAATACAAATGTGTATTAGAAATTAAAAATTCAACTCTTACTTTTCTGAATATTTATAGTATCATGTTCTATGTTTAATATGAATAAATTGATAAATGTGTAACCTATTACTATTAATAATAATTTATCTTTACTTTCCATTATCCCTATTTATATTTATATTTATATTTATATTTATAGCTTAGCATATTTTCTCTTCAATTTGTTTTTATTCCTTTTTAATAATTAATACTTCTGGATTAAATGGATCTATAATATATAATATTATATATATATATATATTTTAATAATTAATACTTCTGGATTAAATGGATCTATAATATATAATATTATATATATATATATATAAATAAAGATTATATCAAATTTTCTATTCCTATTTTATTAAATTATATTATAATATTATATATATATAAATTAGATCAAATCTTTTATTCTTTATTGAATAAAATTGATAATGTTAAAATAAATTAAATAAAATTGAAATGAAATAAATTAAATAAAATTGAAATAAAAGAGACCATCATCTCCATTATGACAAAATCAAATATACATATAACTTAAAAAAACTACTATACACAATATGAATAATCTAGTTCTCTTTATAATACACAATATGAATAATTTGGTTCTCTTTAAAATAGAAAAACTAAGTTATATGAATTGACATCTAGTTCTCATAAGCAAAGCCAGGTGCATAAGCTAGGGTGCAGGTAGCATCATTAAGTCAAGACTACAGTAGCATACCCAGTTCCAGGGGTGATTATCACCACCTGGACCCCACGATCGATCATCTCGGCACAGTGGAACGTGTAACCCGCCTGCTGCCCCATTCAATTACACTTGTTCCTGTCATAGCCTACCTAACAGAACGCACGAGCTCCTTCAAGCAAGGGATTGGGTGGTTCCCTTTCTCCTGGCTGGAATCTGCTGGCTGGCCGTTCGTTGATAAGGCCATCTATGGCATCATAGTCTCATATATAGAAGGACGATCAGTTCTCCTTATAAAAGAAAAACCAAAGTTATGTTATAAAAATTGACACCCAATTATACACAATATGAATAATCTAGTTCTCTTTATAATACACGATATGAATAATCTGGTTCCCTTTAAAATAGAAAAACCAAGTTATATGAATTGACATCTAGTTCTCTTTATAAAAGAAAAACCACAGTTATGTTATAAAAATTGACACCCAATTCATAAGTTATATGAAAATTTCGCTTTGAGTCTATCTTTGTTTTTAACGAAATGTATATATTAGAGGAAAACAACATGAACCCTTCATATCACGTGGAATGAAAAATTGCATCAACAAATATTAGAATGTAGTAGAAGTGTTATAAGTAGAGCAATAAGCTGGTACGATAACATTCGCATGAACACAATGTGCATGTGTTCCTAATTCTATAGGCTTGGTAGGGCACAAACCATCACCTATAGGCTTGGCAAGGCCCAAACCTTTAGTCAACTTGCCACATAGGTTCATAGGAAGGAAGTGATCATTTACACACTCGTGATTTTCCCAATTGGAGCAAGCAAATAGGAAAAATAGAGGAGGAGAAAATACCACAATCTTGTGAACATGTCCATTGCAAGAATGGTATGGTTGAGTTTTTGTCATTTCCTCATGGACATGCTGTAAAATCTCATTTATGCTGTAAAATCTCATGGACATGTTGGTGGATGTGTTGAATCCAATCAACGAATCTGGTGGCATTTTGGGTCTCAGGCTGAGCATGGGAAGATTCTTGTGTGGTTGCAAGAGGTAGTGCAACATCAATGGGACCCAAGGGTTGGAATCCCAACCCCACCTAAAATGGGTTATGGTCAGTGGAGCTATGGAGAGCCTTGTTGTAACTATGTTTAACATAGGGGAGACTCGCATCCCATGTACGTAAATGATTATATTTGTGCATGCACAAGATGTGCACAATCATATGATTGACGAGCTCTAGTTGGTTGTCGGTTTGCGGGTGGAAAGTAGTGGATTTAGTCAGCTTGGTGTCCAATAGTGACCAGAGACTCGACCAAAATGTGTTGAGGAACCTGTTGTCCCTATTGAAGATGATGGTATGTGGTATCCCAAAATGGACCCACACTCATTCGAAGAAGATCTTGGCAATATTGGTCGTTGTGATGTTCTTCTTACAGGCTGTGAGGATGGCCATCTTTGAAAACCGATCAACTACCAAAAATAAACAATCATTTCCTTACTTGGTGGACATAAGGCCAGACATGTAATCCATCGAGATGGATTCCCAAGGATTCTCGGGAGTAGGAAGAGGGGTATATAGGCCTTGCTTATTAATGGTTGTCTTGTCAATGGAACAGGTAGTGCAAGATCTGATATACTTGCTGACGTCATGTAGAAGTTTTGTCCAATAAAAAAGTTTCTGTAGAACTGCCACAGTTTTCTCCATGCCAAAATGTCCTGCCATCCGACTATAGAGGGCTTCCAAAATTAGCTTTACACGCTCTCTTGCAGCAACACAGAGATGTCTCAGATAGCATAACAATCTGTCTTGAATGTGAAAATCGGTGACATTTGTGCCTGTACCCAAGAGTCGATAGGTGGTGGCAAAGTCTAGATATTGTTGATAAAGTTGGAGCCACTTAGATCCCTCATGTCGACAGGAATGGAGAACAATGGTGAGTGAAGACACAGGAGGTTGAATGAGGCAGTCAACAACATTATTTTTGTTCCAGGTCTTATACTTTATAATGAGATGGAATTGTTGCAGGTATGTGGACCACTTCTGATGGTGGTCATTCTGCAACTTCCTCTGTGTCTGTATGAACTGCAGAGGCTTGTGATCAATGTAGATGATTATATCCTTTCTCAGAATGTGATTTTTCCATTGACTACAGGCTTGAAGAATGGAACACATTTCCTTGTCATAGGTGGGGTATTTTCGAACAACATCTAAGATTTTCTCATTACGGTATGCCATCGGATGATCGTGTTGAGTGAGAACATCACCTACAACATAGTTAGATGCATATGTCTGAATCTCGAATGGTTATTACAGATCAGCTAAGGAGAGTACTGGAGTTGAGCACAAGTGATGCTTTGGATCATCAAATGCTCATTGTTGTTCCTTCCCCCATGCAAAATTTTCCCTGCCACTGCCCCTGGTCACTTGGCTGAGGGCCCATGCAATATGGGAGAATCCCAACATGAACCATCAGTAGAAGTTTCCTAGTCCCAAGAAGATTCGAAGCTTAGTTAGTAGGTCGGGGTTGGCCAGTCATAGATGACTTGGATCTTAGTTGGATCAACATGTACTCCATGATCATCAACAATGTATCCCAAGTATTGGACCATGTTCATGCCAAAGGAGCATTTTTCCACGTTGGCATATAGCTTGTTCTTCCGCAAAGTGCTCAAAACTTGATGAATATGTYGCATGTACTCCTCCCAAGTCTTGTTGAAGACTAGGATGTCATCCAAATATACCACCACAAAAGAGTTGGTGAAGGGTCTCAATACATCATCCATCAACCTCATGAAAGTGGTTGGTGCATTTGTTAAGACAAAGGGCATGACCAACCATTCAAAGAGACCTTATTTAKATTTGAAAKTTTTCTTCCATACATCAGTTTGTTCGATGGGAACCTGGTGGTAGMAAGAATTTAGGTCAATCTTGTTGAAGAACTTTTCCCCCTTGATTTGGTCAAGAAGGTTATCAATTTTGGGAATTGGGTACCGTTTCATGACTCTSATTTTGTTTAATTCTCTGTAATCAATGCAGAGTCGCCAAGTCCTATCCTTCTTCTACACCAGTACAATCGAGCTTCCGCAAGGGGAGGAGTTGGGTCTGGTGTGCACCTTTTGAAGAATTTCTTAGATCTGATGCTTGATTTCATCATTTTCCATGAGTGAGCGATGTTATACTGGTCCATTACACAGAGATGAAATGGGGGTTAGATGAATTGTACGCTTGACTTGGAAGTGCATCGGTACCCTGGTGGGTGAGGAGAAGATGTCTCTGTACTCTTCCACGATACCCTTCCACTTGCTTCTACTAAAAAGAGAGGCTCTATGTAGAGGCCACAGATGTGGTAGAGGCCTTCTTCTTACTGTGAGAATAGATCACAAAGAATATGAACTTCCTGGTTTGTGAAATTACCTTACTGCATTTCTTAGTAGAGATTAAAGAAATAGTTATAGGCAGAGCTACCTCTAGGATCCTGTACAATTGTCTACCCAAAGTAATAATAACACTATCGGGTCTGGACCCATACACAACATGACGCTTCCAAAAATATCTCTTTCCTAAAAGAACATCACAAAATTCAAGGGGATAAATATCACACAATACCTCGTCTTTGAAAGGATTGATGTCATAGGGAAGACGACACTATTGGATGGCACGAAGATATCTTCCTTATCAAGTCCAATCGATGGTGTAGGGTTGTCGGCGCGGTGTAGTTGGCAGGTCCTACTGCTTGACGACCTCTGTTGAGATCAGGATATTTTGACTGTCTCTATCAACAACAAAATGAATTGGAGCCCCCTTTACCCACATCTATGAGTGAAAGAGGTGTTCTCATTCCTTTGGTTCTTCTGGTCCACTTGGCTGGAAATTGGTGGTAGCGATAGTGGAACTGGGTTCAACATCGATAATCCACTTCACTCCTTCTGGGTTTGATTCAGAGTCAGAATTGACCTATGATTTGGAAGCCTTCAGCTTGGCCCCAAGTGCATCTTGGAGCATAATTCTTCAGTGTTGTTCCAAGGGATTTTATGGTATTCACACCATTTTCCAGTGTCCTTCTTTGTCTTCTCATTACCCTTCTTATGTTTCGGCTTCGACCAGTTGTCCTGAGCATGGCCATATTTTCTCTATCCCTTTTTGTGTGGGTTGGGCCGAATTTTCCCTGCTTTGTCTGTGAGAAGTTTGCAGACACAAACTCTCGCCTCGTCTTCTTAAATTTATGCTCGATCTTGACAACATATCTATAATCCGTACCCAATGAGGTTATGTCCAAAAAATCCATTTATGTTTGAATGTATCTATGCAAACAATCATGGTATTTGAACATAACATGTCACTAAGATTATTTGATACCCAATTTTGTGCGTAGGGTATGGAAAAGTTTAGTGAAATCTAGTACTGTCTAGTCCCTCTCCTAACGTAGGGTGGTCCATCTGGTGTATTGGTCCTTGTAGCTTCCAACAGGGTAGTATTTTTCTTTAATGGAATATTGAAAGGAATCCCATGTAGGGTAGATCGAAAATATTGCATATTCTTCTATGGAGGTTTTCCCAGAGTAAGTATCCCAATAGTCCTTAACATGGGGAACAACCTTGAAGATGCTTATCCTGTGGCCAACCACCGAGGGATATGTGCAAAGTTGTCCATCATTTCACTCCTTTGTCGCACAAGATATTCCTTGAGCAACATTTTAAAAGGATCTCCTGCTCCATCATCTTTCTTTTTGTCCCCCATGTTATTTTTTTAGGCTTGACGCGGTCGATCTTGCAAAGGATCGACTGGTTTGAGTCCCAATTTCTTGTACCCAGATCTTGTCGAGGACATGTAGAAATAAAATTAAATGGAGAGAAGACTGCTCTGATACTACTGATCCATATTTATGGGTGGAACAAACTAATTAATAGACTAAATACAATAACCAAAGAGATATGGACAACAACACATATATATAGTGAACAATATCTTCTATTTAATAAATGAAATAGGTTGAAACTGTAAAACTCTAGAACTGAAACAACTTGCTTGAATGGTGGTAGTTATCTCTGAGAAGAGATGTGAATGCTACATAAATCAGTCTGAGAAAAATGATTACAATGAGGTTCCATAGGAATTTTTAACATTACTCATCAATGACAAAACCGTAGACATCCAAAGACCTAAGCCTAGGAGATGAAGCGCCAAACATTATGTGGGCCCCTATGGGTAAGTTGGTACCTCAAATATTTGGGGTTGTAACTTTTTCATATGACCTTTGTTTTAGGAGCGTGATATCCCATTGGAAAAATATTTTTGAGAAATATGCAGTACACCATCAAAATCTAACTTTGTCTACAGTTTGATTGTGTCGAGCCAAAAAAAACATTGTTTAGGGACCCAAAATAGCCCTCGAAGTACAGGAATATGTGTTGACATGAAAACATACAAAATAAGCCAGTTGGATTAGATGGGAGGCCACCCGTATCCATCTGGACGATGTGTATGGATTCAGACAGCCTCGGATGTGTGGAACCCACAATTAGAAAGAAGTACAAGAGAATGTGTTGAACTAAAAATTGTCAAGAGGAGAGAGTTGGAATAGGTGGGTGGCCACCAATATCCACCTGGATCATTCCTCCCCCCTTAGGAAGCAATGGTATCCATTGCTTTGATTTTCCCCATCAGGTGAGGAAACTTTTTCTAAATTTGGCTCTGGGTGAGCCACTTTCCTTGGTGTAGGAGTTGTCTTGCTTTGACAACCTGATAAAGCTAGATCCTATGCTGGCTAGTGTCCTTGACTTGTGTGTCAAATATTTGATCAGTGGATGCTTGTTCCATGCAATCAGGGTTGATCTCTATTGGTCTCAGAGGTGTCCAATAATGGTGGAAAATATGGCTAAAAGAGGTTCACATTGAACATGAGGTGCAAGCCAAGGAAGGGTGGAGTGTTGAGATCAAAATCATTTCTACCCATGGAATTGGTGATAGTGTAAGGCCCATAGAGAATTGGGAGAAGATTTTGATGGGGCCCAGTATTGCGCTCTTTCTGCAAATGTAACTAGACCTTGTCTCCCACCTGAAACTGGTGCGGTACCCTGTGTTGATCATGGTGTTGTTTGTACTTAGCATTGACTTTCTGTAAAATCTCATGGACCTATTTGCGGATGTGATGAATCTTGTCAATGAATCTATTGTATTTGTCAGTCATAGAATGAGCATGGAAATATTCCTTTGTTGTTGCAAGAGGTAGTGCAACATCAATGGGACCCAAGGGTTGGAATCCCAACCCCAACTGAAATGGGATATGGTCGGTGGTGTTATGGAGATCCATGTTGTAACTGTAATGAAAATAGGGGAGAATAGCATCCCATGTATGTAGATGCTTAGAGTTGTACATGCATAGGATGTGCACAATCATCTGATTGAAAACCTTTGTTTGGTCGTCAGTTCGGGGGTGGAAAGTAGTGGATTTAGTGAGATCGGTTTCCAACAGTGACTAGAGACTCGACCAAAACGCATTGAGGAACCTATTGTCCCGATCAGAGATGATGGTCTGTGGTATCCCAAAATTGACCCACACTCTTTCAAATAAGAACTTGGAAATATTGGTCATTGTGATGTTCTTCTTGTAGGCTGTGGGTATGGACATCTTTGAAAATCGATGAACTACCAGAAATACACAATCATTTCCTTTCTTGGTGAACAAAAGGTCGTACATGTAATCCATCGAGATGGATTCCCAAGTCTTCTCAGGAATAGGAACAGGGGTATATAGGAATTTTTCTTGATGGATGGCTTGGCATTGGTACAATCCGTGCAATATCTGATATACTTGCTAATGTCTTGTCGAAGTTTTGGCCAATAAAAATGTTTCTGTAGAACTGCCACACTTTTCTCCCTACCAAAATGTCCTGCCATCTGACTGTAGTGGGATTCTCAAATAAGCTTTACACACTCACTTGCAGGAACACAGAGATGGACCAGGTGGCATAACAGTCCATCCTGAATGTGAAAATCAGTGACATTCACACCTGTACCCAAGAGATGATAGGTGGTGGTGAAGTCTTGGTCTTTTTGATAAATTTGGGGCCACTCAGATGCCTCATGTCCAAAGGAATGAAGCAAAATGGTGAGTGTAGCCACATGAGGTTGACTTAGGTAGTCAGCGACATGATTTGTGCTCCCTATCTTATAATTGATGTTGATATGGAACTGTTGTAGGTAGGTGGAACACCTCTAATGGTGGTCGTTCTACAACATCCCATGTGTCTGTATGAACTACAGAGGCTTGTGATCAGTGTGGATGATTGTCTCCTTTCCTAGAATTTAATGTTTCCATTGACGAAAAGATTGTACAATGGAATACATTTCCTTGTCATAGGTGGGGTATTTCTGGACAATATCTAAGATTTTGTCACTATGGTATGCCACTGTATGACCATGTTGAGTGAGAATGGTGCCTAGGGGATAGTCAAATGCATCAGTTTCAATACTGAATGGTTTTTGAAGATCGGGCAAGGAGAGTACAGGAGTTGAGCACAAGCAATGCTTCATTTCATCAAATGCTCATTGTTGTTTCTTCCCCCACACAAACTTTTCCCTTCCATCACCCTTGGTCACTTGGCTGAGGGCCCATGCAATATGGGAGAATCGTAACACAAACCATCGGTAGAAGTTGGCCAGTCCCAAGATGCTCTGAATCTCGGTTAGTGTGGTCGGGGTTGTCCATTCATGGATGACTTGGATCTTAGATAGATCAACATGTACCCCATGCTCATAAACAATGTAACCCAAGTATTAGACCCTGTTCATGCCAAAGGAGCATTTTTCCAAGTTGGCATATAGCTTGTGTTGTCACAGAGTGCTCAAAACTTGTTGAATATGTCACATGTGCTCCTCCCAAGTCCTGTTGAAGATGAGGATGTCATCCAAATATACCACCACAAAATAGTTGTGAAAGGGTCTCAATACATCATCTATCAACCTCATGAAAGTTGTTGGTGCATTTGTTAAGCTAGAGGGAATGAGAAACCATTCAAAAATACCTTCTTTAGATTTGAAAGTTGTCTTCCATACATCAGTTCGTTCGATGGGAACTTGGTGGTAGCCAGACTTTAGTTCAATCTTGCTGAAGAAATTTCGCCCCTTTGAGTTGGTCAAGAAGGCCATCAATTATGGGAATTGGGTACCGATTCCTGGCTGTGTTTTTTTTTTATTCTCTATAATCAATTTAGAGTTGACAGGGACTATCCTTCTTCTGCACCAGTACAATTACGCTTTCGCAATGTGAGGAGTTGGGTCTAATGTACCCCTTTTGAAGAAGCTCTTGGATATGACACTTGATTTCATCATTTTCCATCAGTGAGCAACGATAGAATGGTCCATTAAGAATAGGTGCACTGGGGTTTAGATCAATTGGATGCTCGACTTGGTAGTGCTTTGATACCTCAGATGGTGAGGATAAGATGTCTCTGTACTCTTGCATGATCCCCTCCACTTTCTTCTGCTGCAAAGAGAGGCTCTGTGTAGATGCCATGGATGTGGCATCAACCTTCTTCTTATTATGAGCAAAAATCACAAAGAATACAAATTTCCCGGTCTATGAAATGACCTTAGTACATTTCTTAGTAGATATTAAAGAAATAGAACTTGGCGACGCTGCCTCTGGGATCCTATACAATTTTCTACCCAAAGTTATAATAACACTATGGGGTCTAGACTCATACACAGCATGACGCTTCCATAAATATGGTTTTCTTAAAGGAACATCACAAACCTCAAGGGGAGAAATATCACACATTACCTCATCTTTGAAAGGATTGATGTTGTATGGCAGACGACACTGTTGGCTGGCACATAGATATCTTCCTTGGTGAAGCTAGTCGATGGTGTAGGGTTGCGGGTGTGGTGTCATCGATAGGTCCAACCGCTTGATGACCTCTGATAATATCAGGTTCTTCTAAGTGCCTCTATCAAAAATGAAATGAAGCATAGCCCCCTTTACCCACATCTGTGAGTAAAAGAGGTGTTCCCCTTCCTTTGGTTCTTATGGTTCGCTTGGTTGGACTTTGGTGGTAGCGATAGTGGCACTGTGTTCAACATTGATAATATGCTTCCCTCCTTCAAGATTTCATTCGGATTCAGAATTAGCCTCTGACTCGGAAGCCTTTATCTCAACCATAAGTGACTACTTGTAGAGGCATTCTTCGATGTTGTGCCAAGGGATTTTCTGGTATTCACACCATTTTCCCATGTCCTTCTTCATCTTCTCATTACCCTTTTTGTGTTGCGTCTTAGACTGGCTGTCGTGAGAGTGGCCATATTTTCTATGTCCCTTGTTGTGTGGGTTGGAGCCGCCTTTTCCCTCTTTCAGCTATGAGGATATTGCAGACCCAAACTCTCACCTCTTCTTCTTAAATTTCTGCTCAATCTTGACAACATATATATAAGCCGTACCTAATGAGGCAATGTCTAGAAAATCCATTTATGTTTGAATGTATCTATGMAAACAACTATGTTATTTGAGCACCATATGTCGCTCATTGTCTTTGATACCCAATTTGGTGTGCAGGGTATGGAAAATATTGGTGAAATTTGGTACTRTCTGGTCCCTTTCCTGAYGCAGGGTGGTCCATCTAGTCTATTGGTCCTCGTAGCTTCCAACAGGGTAGTACCATTCTTTAATGGAATCCTGGAAGGAATCCCATGTAGGGGAGAAAACAAATATGGCATATTCCTCTATGGACTTCTCAGAGTAAGTATCCCAACAATCCTTAACATAGGGATCGACCTTGAGGAGTGAAAAAGTAATCTTTTCCCTATCAAAAAAATTGTGGATCGAAAAATACCCTTCGAGCAAATTCAACCATTTATCTACAACATCTCCATCTATCATTCCTTCAAATAATGGAATATAAAAATTTACCTATACCTTGAAGGGGGTTTCCTGGACACTTGATGAATATTCTTCTCTTGTGTGTAGCCATCGAAGGATTTGGGCAAAGTTGTCCATCATTTCGTTCATTTGTCATGCAAGGGATTCCTCGAGCAACATTTTAAAAGGATCTCTTGCTCCATCATATTTATTTTTGTCCCCCATGGATTGTTGTTGAGTTCAATGCAGTCGATCTTGCAAAGGATTGATTGGTTAGATTCCCAAATTCTTGTATCCAGATCTTGTCGGGGACATGCACGAAGAAAAATAAATGAAGAACAAATTTCTCTCATACCATTGATCTGAATTTAGTAGAAAAATGAATTGATTAACATACTAAATACAATAAATACATATATATGGAGAACAACACATATATCCAATGAAAAATATCTTCTATTGAATAAATGAAATAGGCTGGAACTGTAAAACTGCAGAACAAAAACAACTTGCTCAAATGGTGGTAGCTATCTCTGAGAAGAGATGTGGCTACTACGCGCATCGGTCTAAGAAGAATATTTACAATGAGGCTCCAGAGGACTTTTTGACATTACTCATGAATTCCAAAACCCTATACATCCAAAAATCTAACCCTAGGAGATGAAACACCAAAACTTATGTGGGCCCCTATGGGTAAGTTGGTACGTGAACTTCCCGAGGTCGTAACGTTTGCATACAACCTCCGTTTTAGGTGCATGATAGATTGTTGGAAAGGTATTTTCAAGAACTACGCATTATGTTTTCAAACTCTGACTCATTTTACATTTTGACTATGGAGATCCAAAAAAACATTGTTTAGGGCCACAAAACGGCCCTAGAAGTATAGAAAGATGTGCTGACATGAAGACATACAAAATAATCTAGTTGGATTAGGTGGGAGGCCACCAGTATCCACCTGGAAGATGTGTAGGGATTTAGACAGCCTCGAAAGTGTAGAACCCACAATTAAAAATAAGTACATAAGAACATGTTGAACTAAAAAATGTCAAGAGGAGTCAGTTGGAATAGGTGGGCAGCCACCAATATCCACCTCGATCAACGTGTGACCAAGAAACACATTTGAATTGAAATATGCGTCCACCCAAAAATTAGTCAAAATTGGATGGATACCATACATGGTATTTGATAAACCTCCCTGGAATAACATGGAGGCGTCTTTATATTTTTTTTGAAAATTATGGGACGAATTTATTTTGGGTTGACATGTCAACTACTTCGACATAGGTTACATCCAGGTGGTGGTTTCATGGTTTGGACAGGACCGAGAGCATGCTAGGAGTGATCCCATTTTAGGTCCTCATTCCCGCAAGATAAGACCTTACTTTCCTACCCTATATCCTCATGTTCCAGAGAACTTGCAACATGTACAAGTCACCATATCATCATTAACTCGGACCCTATTGCAACATGGCATCTTTGTTGCACTATCTCGGCAGGAGGTGTCTTCCTGTGAGTTTGATAGAGGGTTCATAGCTTCACCTTGTACAACAGATTTCAGTGAGGATAGGGCACATGGACATAGAAATCGTCCATGTGAACCTCACAGATGCTAGAGTTGAAGGAAAACTTGATATGGGACTATTGAGGATAGTGAAAAACAAAGCTTCATGGAGGAGGTTAGTATCTTAGCCATCTCTTTGTTCTTCATCATTATATATTTATATAGTATTATGTGTATTTATATCAATATTTTATTTTATGTTGTTTTTCAATTTCTATGCCCGTGTAGAAGACCCACTATGCCCATGGATGCATCAATGTGTTTGTCTCCATCATTGATGCAATAGTAGATGCAACCTTCTCAATTGATCTACCTCATACACAGGTATGTGTCGCATTTGATAAATTCACCATAGTGATTTCTTTATTTTATGGAATCCTCTAATTTTTAATGTTCTTGTGTTTTTACAGGTTGTGGGACCAAGCGACGCCAAGCAATGTCCACCTTGGATCAATAAGTTAGTAGGACCAAAAGTATCATGCATAGAGTTAAATAGCATTTAAATCTTAAATTTTTTGTATTTATGTTGTTGAATTTTACTATTTTCTATTAATAGTTCAATATTATTAATATGTATGCAGGCTACCGATATTTTTTCTGTTTTTAGTACTAGTCCTCTCCCTGGACACCTTCCCACAAATTCTAAGTTACCTTACTGTAGGTCTAGGGTTCTTCCATTAGTTGTATAGTCTATGGGGGTCCATCATCGCTCACCCCCATCATATTTCTTGTTTCAAGAATCCTTAGTGGATGCACTCGCATTCCACCCATCCACACCACCTCTTCCATGGCATCCATCCATAGTGTATGCATCGGTATGCCACCCACCTCCACCACCATTTCCATATGATTCATCCATCGAGGCTTCCATAGTAGAGGTTCCCTCGAAGAACTTTGTATAGCCGAGTTCTCTACCTATAAACGAATCTCCATTGAGGCCTAAGATATTCATTGTGAGATAATGTGTTGATGATAAAATTTTATGTATCATGAATGGAATTGATTTTATGCATATTTTTTAAAATTTCATGATTTGATCCTTGTAAATGATGGAGGGTGGAATCACTTAGAGATTAGGGTCATGGAGGAGGGTAACACCCTCACAATTTTTTGTACCATCTATGGTGAGTTGTCTTATTTTTAATTACAAAGTATCATTTGGTAAGTCCTTTAATTCAATGTGGAAAAAACTTATAAGATTTTTTTTTGTTTGTACATTCTCTGTAGTGCTGAACCACACCTATGCCCCAAACCACTGGAGGTGGTTCTCTAGGAAAGCGAAGAAATATCAATTTCGAGGATGCTCCTAAGGGTAGTGAGGGTGGAAGTGGTCAATGAGTGACCAATGACTATCATTTTGTATCTAAGCCACCATATGGCTATTTTTTATGTTAGGGCACTTGTTGTTATTTTCTATATTGAGCATGAGGTGTCATTTTGTAAAAAATGTACAATTTAGATGATGTTGAATATATATATATATATATATATATATATATATATATATAT
>SNQJ01S0006211.1:79151-94320 GCA_010110895.2 Picea sitchensis
TATATATATATATATATTCATGGCACGTTTTTTATGAATCTCATTGTTTATGCATTTTATCTTGATGAATGTATGAATTTTATGTGTATGAATGTATGAATTTATTTAATTTGATTAATTATTTTTTAAAGTGTTGATGAAGTCTATGTAAGTAAGAATAGTTTATTTTTTCTAAATTTATTATAAATATTTGTGTTACGCATTAACAAATATCTTATAGTGGAAAATATTACTAAGTGCTAAACCCATACGCAATTAATGGTTCTCATTACCTAAATTTGACAAAAGATTGAAGACCCAACCTAGTTAAGACTCCAGGAATGAATAATATCAATCATGTAGGATAAAATAATCATAATAGAAATAAGAGAATTGAAACCTCACATTACTCTATCCAAAATTAAGCATGGTTCATTATAATGGAAATCACAACATGTTACAAGGATTTCTTAATACAAAATCAACAGACAATATGAGAGCACAATAAAGCATCACATCAAATGAAAATATACCTCAAATTCTCCATTAATCTTGCAAAAATGTTCTACAATGTAGCCAAAGAGGATATCTCCTAAATACAAAAATTCTCCCTAACTCAATGACAAATCAAATAAATATTACATTAATTAATTATTTAGATCTCTCCTCAATCCATGCTTGACTATGTTAAAACATGCATACATTAGCCTCTCCAAATAAATTCACCCTCATCCAAAAATAGTAGTAGTATGCACCAAATAATGTCCATGAAGGGGACACACAACCAAAAATAGGCATCAAGCCAATTCCCTCCAATAATTTACATGCATGCAACGAATTCACATTTGTGAATTCCATGGTAGCCAACTTCATGGATGAATGTGAAAGATTCTAAGTGGATCGGGTGTGCACAATAAATTATGTGATCAATTCCTATCCTTTCCTTTCCTTTCTTCCCTAGGCTTACCTTGCCTTTAATTTCCTTGTTTGCCTATCCTTTCCTTGCCTTTTAATTTCCTTGTGTTCCCTTAACTTTCCTTTCCTTATCACGCCTTTAATTGACTTGCCATGCCATGTCATGCCTTACCATTCCATGCCTTGCCTTGCCTTGCCAAGCCTTGCCTTGCCATGCCATGCCTTTTAATGCCTTTCCTTTCCATGCCATGTCTTTCCTTGCCATTCCATGCCATGCCTTGTTATGTCATTCCTTTCCTTGCCATGCCATTCCATCTCATGTCATGCCATGCCATGCCATGTATTGCATTGTGTTGCCTTTCCATGCCATGCCATGCCATGCATTTCCATGCCTTTCCTTTCCTTTCCTTTCCATGACATGTCTTTATTTACCTTTCCATGTCATGCCATGCCTTGGCTTGAATTTCCATGGCATGCCTTGCCTTTCCATGCCATTCCTTTATTTACCTTGCCATGTCATTCCATGCCTTGGCTTGACTTTCCATGGAATGCCTTGCCTTTCCATGCCTTGGTCACCTCAACACTATAGTTATTTGGATATCACATAGCTCATATCCATGCATATACATTACACATTTCAAATGAAAATTATTATCTGTATTAATGTTCAATTAAGAAATGTCTATTTATTTACACAATTCCTTGTATCTATTATACATAATTATCAACTAGTATCCACATACCAAAGTTCCACATTTCAGTTTTCATGTTTAAACAATTCACAAAACCATCATCATCATAAATATATAACAATAAAAATAATATCATGCAACACATAAATAGATCCATATGTATACATATCAAATGTCTATATGATTCTTACTAAACCAAACAAATAATAAGCAGGGAATCACTAAGATAACTAAAAATCAAAGTTCTAACCTTCTAAGGACAAAATATAGGTTGTTACATTTACAAATCCCCAGAACACAACTATGATCTAAGATAGACTAATCCCTCATATTTCTTTCCATGTAGCTTCCAATTTTAACCTATACAAAAATAAATATATATATTTTCATAACATTATGCAAGGAAAGTTCAAATCAAAAGGTTGATTGTAATGAATCAAGCATCACAAAAAAAGGAACATTTTGTATCCTAAGAAATTAAAAAAACAAATACTAGGGTGATATGAATTAACTTTATATCGCAAATTTCCTTTCCATTCAATGAAGTTCTTTTAACTTTCCACATCATGCCTTGCCATTCCCTGCAATGAAATGTCATGTCATGTGTTTCCTTCCCTAGCCATGTCATGTCATGCCTTTCCATTCCATGTCTTGACTTTCCTTTCCATACCATGGCATGCCTTGCCTTTCCATGAAATGACTTGTCATGCCTTTCCTTTCCATGACATGACTTGTCATGCCTTGCCTTTCCATGCCATGCTTTTCCTTTCCATGACATGCCATACCATGCCTTGTATTTCCTTTCCTTGCCATTCCATGCCATTCCTTTCCATTCCATGTCTTTCCTTTCCTTGACATGCATTTCCTTGTCTTTCCATGGCATGCCATGTCATTCCATGCCATGCATTTCATTTCCATTTGTTACCATGCCTTTCCTCTCCTTGACATGCCATGTCATGTCTTTCGATGCCATGACATTCCATGTCATTTCATTTCATGGCATGCCATGGCATGCCATAACATGACATGACATTCCATGTCATGTCATGCCATGCCATGCCATGCATTTACTTTCCATGCCATGAATTTACTTTCCATGCCATGCCTTTCCATCCAATTAATTGTTTTTTCCTTTCCATTCAATGCCTTTCCATTCCATGCCTTCTGTTTCATTTTCTTTCATTTCCATGCCATGCCATGCCTTGCCATGCCATACCTTTCTTTCCCTTTCCATCTCATTCCATGTCATTCCACTCATTTCCATCCAATGAAGTTTTTTCCCCTTACCATTCCATGCCTTTCCATGCCTTTCCTTGCAATGCCTTTCCTTACATTTCCTTTCCTTACCAATCCATGCCATTCCATGCCATGCCTTGGCTTACCATGCCATGCCATGTTATGCCATGCCTTTTCATTCCATGCCATGCCTTACCTTTCCTTCCCTTCCCAAGTCATACCATGCCATGCAATGCCTTAACTTTCCATGCCTTGTGTTGTGTTTCCTTGCCATGCAATGTATTAACTTTCCTTCCCATGTCATTCCTTGTTTTTTCATTCCATGCCTTTCTCATCCTTTCCTTCACATACCATGCCATGCCATGCGATTCTTTGTCTTTCCATGCCATGCATTTCCTTGCCATACCATTCCTTTCCTTTCCTTTCCTTGCGATTCCATGCCTTGCCTTGGATTTCCAAGCCATCTGTTTCCTTGCCATGTGATGCCATGCCATGCCTTAACTTTCCATGCCATGCCTTGACTTTCCTTGCCATGCCATGCCTTGCCTTGACTTTCCATGTCATGCCTTGCATTTCCTTGTGTTCCATTTCCTTTCCTTGCATTGCTTTTCCTTGCCTTGGCTAACCACAATTCATATAAAAGGTACTTTCATTATGATATCCATAAAAACCATTGTTTGTAAAAATATAGTTATTTTCATCGTTAGAGAGAATTTGTTTTCAAGTTAATTTAATAAAAGAATAATGGAATTCATGTATCATACCTTTTTTCTTTCTTAAAAAAAATAATGCTTGTACTAAATGAACAAGTTTAATACCTAAAACTTGCAATCAAAGGATTCATCGAACATGTAATTCTACAACTTGGTATCCCATCTATATTTGATAAAATACTTGCATGAGAATTTCAATGTCATAACATAAGCTCTCTTTATTCATATAGCATAGGTATCTTCATAGTTGTAAAACATGGATTATCATAATTAATAGGATTTTCATAGAAAGGGACGTCACTAAACAGGTTTATGTTCCATCCTTATGTCGTAGTTTCATTATACTATTGATCCATAATTTCTTTTGGATTGCATGAAAAACAACATAACGTCAAGGCCTTATTTAAAATCAAAGAAACACAAAATAATCTTTCAACTCAATAACATTTATAACAAGATATAACATGTAGACCTAGACCTAGACCTAGACCTTGCCTTGTTGTGCACTGTCTATATTTTATTAGCCTTTTCATGTATTACCTTGGCTTGTCTTTCCTTTCCTTGCATTTCCTTTCCTTGCATTGATATACCTAGACCTATACCTAGACATTGTCTCTCCATTCCTTGCCTTGTCATGTCTTTTCTTGCCATGGTCTAAGTCACGGTCTATGTCATGTTATATGTCATGGTAATGGTGTAGGTATAGGT
Source organism: Picea sitchensis (assembly GCA_010110895.2). Classification (NCBI taxonomy): domain Eukaryota; kingdom Viridiplantae; phylum Streptophyta; class Pinopsida; order Pinales; family Pinaceae; genus Picea; species Picea sitchensis. The sequence continues at coordinate 83,395 of SNQJ01S0006211.1, forward strand.
ATTTGTATAGGTATACATATAGGTCATGGTTTAGGTCTAAGTATAGTTCTATGTCATGGTCATGGTTTATGTCTAGATCTATTGCCATCATGTTCCTCAATGGATTGCGGAGGTGAGTTGCAACTTGCAATAAAACTCAAACCGAGACTCGAATGGATGAACCATATATTTCATTGGATTTAGGAAACTAGGTTTTATCTAGTGGGGCCCCTCAAATATCATTCCATTCGCCAAAAAAGCGTTTATTGCAGGATCTTCGGGACTAGGAGTTTTCTCAATGAGGCATACTGCAAATTTTGAAAAAGAGGTCAATTTTCAAGAACATTGTGTAGGATGGTTGTGGTTAGCTTGGATGCATGGGCCTTGGAAAAAAAAACATGTTGGATCTTATGAAACTCTTTTATGTTGTTCGGTTTGGATTTTATTCCCACGGACTGAATTACAAACATGCCCCTAAATGGATTGAGGAGGCTAGTTGCAACTCATAGTAAAACTCAAACCACAACTCGGATGGATGAATTATCGATTGTATTGTATATCGAGCACCATGTTTCATCTAGTGGTGCCCCTCCACTGTAATTCTATTTCCCATAAAATCATTTTTTATAGTATCTTTGAGACTATGGTTTTGTTGAATGACGCATTATAGTGCAAATTCTGAACAGGAGGTCAATTTTTAGGAAAAGTATGTTGGGTGATTATGGGTAGAAGGGTAACATGGGACTTGGCCAAACATATGTGTGAGAGCTGAAAAAATTTGATTATGTTGCTCAGTTTGGATTTTATGCCCTCAGACTAAATTATCAGCATGCCCCTGAATGGCTTAAGGAGGAAAGTTGCAACTTATGATAAAAATCAAACCGATACTCGAATGGATGAACCATTGATTGCATTATATCTTGGCCACTGAGTTTCATCTAGTGTATCCCATATACTATCATTTTGTTTCCCGAAAAAACATTTGTTGTAGGATTTTTGGGACTAGGGTTTTGCTCAATGAGGCAAAGTGAAAATTCTAAAAACGAGGTTGATTTTACAAACATTGTGTCAGGTTATTGTCACTAGAATGGTCACATGATCCTTGGAAAAATAAACATGTGAGAGCTTAAGAAACTCCATTATTCTACTAAGTTTGGATTTTATGCCCCTAGACCAAATTTCCAACATGTCCATGGATGTCTTGAGGAGGTGAGTTGCAAGTCGTGATAAAACTCAAACTGAGACTCAGATGGATGAAGCGTCGGTTACATTGGATCTGGGACACAAAATTTTAGCTAGTTCTTCTCTTATGATATCATTCTATTGCCCCAAAAATAATTTGTTGCAGGATCTATGGGACTAGGTTTTTACTCAGTTCTTATTACATATGTTTGAAAATTTAACATCTTGTAAGGCTAGACAAGGAAAGTCATGCCATGGTATGGAAAGGCAAGGAAATGTAAGGAATGGAATGAAATGGAATGACAAGGAAATGCATGGCATGGGAAGGCATGGCATGGCATGGAAATGTAATGCATGGAATGGAAAGGAAAGGTATGGCATTGCATGGCAAGAAAAGGGAAGGATAGGCATGGCATGGCATGGAAAGGCATGGAATGACATGGCATGGAAATGAAAATCATGGCATGGTAGGACAAGGAAATAAACATAAAGGAAAGACATGGAAAATCATATCATGGAATGGCATGCCATGGCATGGCATGGCAAGGAAAGTTAAGGCAACACAAGGCATGGAGTGGTCATGCAAGGCATGTTAAGGAATGTCATGGAAAGGAATGGCATGGAATCACATGGAAAGGAAAGGCATGAAATGACATGGAATGGAAAGGAAACACAAGGCATGGAATGGTAAGGAAATGCAAGGCATGGCATGGAACTGCATGTCATTGTATGTTAGGTCATGGCAAGGCAAGGCTATGAAAGGCATGACATGGCTTGGAAAGACATGCCTTGGAATAGCATGGAAAGGAAAGGAAAGGAAAGATAGGGCAAGACATAGATTGGCATGGCAAGGCATGGAATGACATGGAATGACATGGCATGGAATGGAAAGGAAAGGGAAGGCATGGCATGGCATGACAATGAAAGAATATGCATGGCATGGCATGGCATTGAATGACAAGGAAATTCTTGGAAATGCAAGGAAAGGCATGGAATGGAAACCCAATGCAAGGCATGGTATGGAAAGACATGGCATGGCATGGAAAGGAAAGGAAAGGATTATCATGGAAAGGCATGTAAGGGAAACCCAATGCAAGGCATGGTATGGAAAGACATGGCATGGCATGGAAAGGAAAGGAAAGGATTGTCATGGAAAGGCATGTAATGGCATGGAAAGACATGGAAATGTAAGGTATGGCATGGTAAGGAAAGGCATGGAAAGGACAAACATTGCATGGAAAGGAAAGGCATGGCATGACACGTCATGGCAAGGAAATGTAATTTATGTAATGGCATGGAATGACAAGGTAAGTATTGTAAAGGAAAGGAAAGTGTAACGTACCCATCCACCCACAGGCTAGGGATGCTACCTCCAAAACTCACTTCTAAACCAATTTCAAATTATGATAATAGTTAATTTGAATTGAAGCATGAAAGTCTCACATGCAATAATCAAGATCTATGCTACAACATAAAATAAATAAACAACATTACATGTACAACCAATAACCAACAAGCATGAACACAGAAATACATCTCATAGATAATTAAATACACAACGAAAAATAAATTGTATAGAAAACACAAAGAGCACTTATATTTGCAAGTAAAAATTCACCAACTAGTTGCAGATAAATGACGTTCCTCCAAACCATAGAAACTATTGTTCATTTACTCTCAACAACAGATCAACCCCGAGCCAAGTCTATGAATCCACAAGGACGAGTCGTAGGCCACATATAAAACACATAAAAACTAGATAACTAGCTCTCAGGTTTCCCAATCACACAAAAAATCCTAATTTCTAGCTCTCTTTGCCCTTCAGCCTGCACAACCCAAATAAATTAACACCTCTCTTTTCCATAAAGTCTCTCAAGATGTTCCATTTCTCTTCAAGGATCCAGTGCTACTGGTCAGGAAATCACCCTTCTAGAAACTCCAAGAATTCTTAGCTATGGACACTTCTTTCTAAATTGCCATCAATCTCATCCACTCGGGCATTCATTCCCTCCTGGAATGATTGGTAATTTATTATAGCCATCTAGCAATGGATCTCCTCTTCCAACCATTCATTTCCATGCTCATACCAAAATCACACAAATTAGCAAGAATGAGGCACCAAAAATGAAAGAGTGATAAGGGTGTAACAGTGAATGGATAAGAACAAGTGAACCCCCCAAAAAACCCACAAGGGATGTTTATATAATTACATGAAAACAAGAACCACATGGCCTTTTCCCCAAGAATCGCATGTAACCACTTTTCTCCATTAAATCAATTATGAATAAATAAAATATAATAAAAAGACTTATCCCGTTAAGCCCCCTCTCTTGTTGAATCATAGCACCATATCTTTTTTCTCCTTGTCCATCTTGCAGTCAACAATCTATATTTTTATTAATGTATATAGATGTATTACATTTGCTAGGCACTCTGGCCCCTTTTCAACTTTACCAGCTCACCATCCTAAGTCACAATTACATAATACATTATAATTCATAGGGATTGAAACCAGGGTGTTATATCCCCCTCCCTTTATTTTGGAATTGTCCTTAGTGCACAAAACCATTCCAATGTTATTAACATTACAAATCTAGGCCCCTTGGCCTTAATCCACACATGAAATCTAGCCAACTCTTATATACATAGGCACTCTCGCCTAAAATTAAACATGTATGCATAGGCATTATGACCAAAAACATGTATAATGATCTTCATAATTTATATTTCTTGCAGTAGTTCCAGCCAACAGGCCCTCCTTCCCTATCAACTTGCACAAACCAAAGAAATGAATCCCTTTTTTTGATATGTAGTCCCTCGGGTTGTTCCACTTCTCTTCGAGGATCTAGTGCACTCGTCTAGATAGTTTTAGAGTTGCAGCTACAAGAACTCTAGCTGCCACAATTCCATTAGAATTTCTTCATTTGATTCCTTCATCATTGAGCTTGATTTCCTTCTAGATCTCTTTTTCATGAGCTTCCATATTGCATAGACAACATCTCATCTGTATGATAAACATACAGTCATCATGAGATATCATTATAACAATTTTCAACCATACATGTCAAATATGTTTTGTACAGGAAAATAAAAATTTTCAAGCATGAGTTTAATGCTCATAATTCATTTGGCTCTTGAAGTTGTAGGCATCAATGTATATTATGTATTACATCAATGTCATACCCAATACCATTATTCCTACAATTCTCTCAACCTTCAATTAACCAAACCAATTGTTAGCATATCATAACAATATTTTTTTTTATCTCTCAAATCTGTTTATATACAGGAAATAAAATTCTTAGGCATGAATTTGTTGTTCATAATGTTTGGCTCTTGCAGCACCAGGCATTGGTCTTCCTTATGGGATTACATTCCTTCCATATCCAAGACCATTCTACCTACAATTTTCTCAATTTACACTCATCCAAAAAAACTGTTAGTATCTCATGTACAATATATATATATATATATTCATGGTAACAATTAAAAAAAAAAATCACAAAGTGATCTCATAATTGTTTACAACTACAATTCAATCACTTGCATTAATCCAACTATCAATTGGAATGAACCCATCATTCTCTACACATGTATTATCAACCAATGGTTTCTTTCTTCTATCTGTCAATATTTATATCGCTCTATTCCCCTAATAAAGATTTTCCATATTCTATCATTATGTAACTACTTTAACCTACATCTTTCTTGTTGCAATATCTAAAATCTCCTGAAGTTTTTCCAACTCGATGAGTTAGCAATACTCACATCGTTTCATATGTTAGCATAATCATTTCTATGTTATATAATATATACATGAATTCACCAAAATGCATTCAATAATTCTTGTAATACCACTTGTAACATTTTTAATAGCTCCAAAAAGTGATCTCAACATTGTAACAAACAACATTTCAATCATTTTCAGCTAGTATTCATATTAAATATAATGTAGTTATCCATCATTAGGTATTTTCAGCACCACGATATTTTCATAATGCAACAATTAATTACTAAATAAAATAGAAAACGATGTGCCAATAATCATGGCCACATTTATGCAATGCATCCCTTCATTGACTACATAATACCACATAACTATGTCATGCATTCACCAAGGTGAGTTGGAAGGTTTGGCCAATGCCTCAACACATCATCCACAAACTTCCTACTACTTTCCTGACTATTTGGATGCCTTCCTTTTCAACCCAAACACAACACCAAGAATATAATTCTTAATTTCTCTTTAGTGTCGACAAAGAGGTTGCAGTCCAAACATCAAATATACAGTAGCTACCATTGAGCACTCACATAGCATTATATCCCTTCCATATCCAACCATCTCATGGTATCACACATGACTAACTCTATGGATATTTATTGTTATATCAAGAGTATGTCTCCTGAATTGACATGGTTATGATACCATAACCAATCATAACACAATATGAAACTAACATTTTATCTAAATGCATTCTAACATCAACAACGTTTATATACTCTATGCCTTTGTCCATTAAATATAAATTTAAATATTGAAAAATTAACTGAGGGAATTCTTACCTCAATTCCCTTCAACATCTATGCATTAAAAGAAACTAAATGTGTAATTGTTTTGTTGTTCTCAACCTACTTGATGGTATCTAATCAGTTGGTATATGTAGAATCTCACATACTTTCTCCTCCATCCTTTTGATCACCATTACTACCACCCTCATGGGTCTTCACATAGATCGAATTCACATGTAGAAGAAACATCCACCTCTTTAACCATGCCATATCATTTTTCCTGAATGCATAATCCATAATCCATATCATCATTGCATGTATATAACAACAACTATTCTAAGTTCTCAATCATGCAATATTCATATCCAAGCATATACATATGCACAATGCACATCTGTATGCACCAAGCATTTACTATCAACATGCCTACTAATGCATATGCATTATAACTTCATGGTATGCGTCATGTAGTCTAGTGCATTTATGTTTCAATTCACTTATTTGTTTATTTATTTATTTTGTAGCTAGTTTTCCTTGAATTTCTTCATATCCTTGTTTCTCGGTGTGCTCCCATTCTGCTTATCTGCACTATTGTTCCATCATTTGAACACTTTCTGGCCAAGTTCCACTTAGCCATTCTGCAATCCAACGAATATGTTCTATTTGCAACAACTTTTCTTAGATAGTCATATCCAAAATTTACCTTTATGAAACATTCCAAAACCTTGGAATGAAGTAGCTTAGAACATCCCATCACTCTACTACCACAACATTCTTGAATCAAATATTGTTACTCCTAGTTTTCCATTAGGTTACTTCATTAACATTCCCCTATGAAGCCATACTTTCACACTTAATACAATTCCCAATGGAAGTCTATTTTCATTCAGTGGCCCTTTTCAAGTGAAAGAGAACTCATTTTTTTATTTGCATTGGCATCTTGCTTCCATTGTGAACTATGATATCAGAAGTGGGTTTCTTTCATCGAGTACTTTTAGAAAACTAGCTAACTCATATGTAAAAAATCCTTCTCTGGAACTCCTATGCTTGACACGGAGAGATTATTCACACATAACCTCTTAAACTCTTTGTTTTCTTTCACATCAAGCTTGCAACTGTCTACACGTCTCTACCTTCAAGGTTATGGAGCCTTAATTTTCCTTTTTATGCCCATTAATGACATTATTCACCTTCTAGCTTCATTTCCTATGTGACTATTCTTGAATTTTTTGTACCTGCAATGTATTCACACTCTGTAGAAACTAAATAATAATCCTTCTATTTTTCTCTTCTCGAGTTCTTTATCCACTTTTCATTACTTTTCTTACAACTCTTTATTGCCTCATCCAACTTATGTAAGATCTGTCATGCTTCCATGACTTTGATATCAGATCAGATTCTATAATTGATCTAATTATACCTCTAATTCTTGCAAATATGCAAGCAACTATTTTGTTAGAATTATACATATCATAGAAATTTGTCAATTGACATTACATGTACTTTTTCTGCTCAATTCATGAAGAATTACATCACATTTATTCAAATTATAATAATTCGAGGTCATTCTCATATGAATCATGTTTAAAACAACTATACTCTTGCTCCGATATGATTTCTGAGTTGAAAGTTATGGATTCCTGAAAAAGCCACATTCACCCCATTTGTGCATTTTCTCCACTGGTGTAATTTTATTGAAATGCCAACTTTAGTCAACTGTAGAAGAAAATATGTCAGGAGGTAAAAAAACTTTATATTAGGAATAAATAAATAAAATTAAAATTAATTCATAACAATTCTCATATTTTCAATACGATCCTCGAGTCAAAAAATACAGTAATATGGAAATGACAATTTTGCCCTTTTTCATCTCTTTTTCCAGACGTCGAATTTTCAGCAAAACTGGTTATCTCTCAATATGTGTACTTCTAGATTTTTTTCAATAACTCAAATTTGTTTTTCTTGATGAGTAAATAAAATGTCAAGTAACTAAAGTTTTTCATTATAGTGATCTGGGGTCACTTTTCTTCCTCCGAAAATCCTAAAAATCCCCAAAACGTGGCTCGGAATAGTGGATTTTGGCCTATTTCAACATCCCCATTCCAATCCCTTTAGGATTTATTCAGCCTTTTTGTGGGTTATTTTTGTATCTCCTTTATAGACAATCTCAATGAATTTCAACTTAATTTGGACCTCTGGAAATGATCTAGACCCCCATCTTTAAAAACTAATATTTCATCATTTTTGATAAATCCAAGAAAAAATGGACAATGACCCACTCTGACACTTTTGTAGAGATGTTATATGTGGAAAAACCCCATAAGATTGATTTAAATATGACTTAATATGCTCCAGTTATGGAAAAAATAAGAAATTGTCTCCCGACTCCGTTGTTTTTTACACAGTGGAGAAGTTTTTCCTATGGGGCAATATGCACTGTTGATTTTAAAATAAGAATATATTTGGACCATATGTCTAAGGTTCCTATTCAGAGTGTTGAATAATCGAGCTCAAAAGGGACTCCGAAAAGAGGCTATCGAAGAATATTCATTTTCGATACGATCATAGCTTTTCATTCGGAGTTCGGGAAATTAGGTAATTGTTGCCACTCCGACCAGAGGGTATAGAAAAATATTCCCTTTCGATGTCGTCGAAACTTATTACTCGGAGTCCAAAATATTAGGTAATATTTGACGCTTTGACCAGAGGGTATCGAAGAATATTCCCTTTCGATACATTATCACTCGAAGTTCAAAAGAATAGGTAATATTTGTTGCTTTGACCAGAGGGTATTGAAGAATATTCCCTTTCGATACCATTGAAATGTTTCATTCGGAGTTCAAAGGATTGACGAAGTTTCACTACTCTGAAATGAATGGTATCGAAGAATATTCCCTTTTCAATACCGTCGGAACTCTTTTTAACGATATCTCCCAAAAATACACTTTTGAAAGAACATCTCTATGAGATCTAATGACTGAGAATGATCCCTACCAATCTAACAACTCTCGTTATTTCAGTATTCTACCATCAGGATTCTCTTCATGCCTGAATCCGAAGTCCTTCTAACACTTCCTTCTCAAAGTCCTATCGGGAATGCCTTTCTCAAAACTCTAAGATTGAATCTTGAATGTTGTGTTTCCAAGTCGAATTAATCTGGCTCATTAATCCATAAAACTATAGAGTCGTCATGAAACTCACATGAATTCGACTTCCAGAACCGAATTTAACTCTGTAATTGTAGATCGACGCTATAAATCACTTCTTTAACTACTATAAAGCACTAGAAATTGAAATCTGGTTAGAATTTGGGGATTTCACTTTTCTTCTCTCCATTTCCCCCCGAAATTCATCACAGACAAATATGCAACAATGAATTTGACAAATCCGTAAAATTTTTGCCCCATACCAGTATGGTGTTGAACCAAAAGCTCTAATACCAATCTGTAACATACCCAACCACCCATAGGCTCGGCACAGTACCTCCAAAACTCACTTCTGAACTTATTTTGAATTTTGATAATAGTTAATTCGAAATTAAGCATGAAATACTCACATGCATTACTCAATATCCATGCTACAACATAGAAGAAATGAACAATATGTCATTCATAGAAATAAAAACCAAGTATGCATATTATAAATACGAATTTTAGAGATAAATAAATACACATCGGAATATACATTGTACAAAAGGCACAGAGAGCACTTATCTTTGCAAGTAAACATTCACCAACTGGATGAAAACCAAGGATGTTCCTCCCAGCCATAGACATTGTTGTTCATTTAATCTCAACAATAGGTCACCCCCGAGCCAGGGCTTTGAATCCACAAGGACGAGCCCTAGGCCAAATCTAAAACACACAATAGTTGGCTAACTAGCTCTTAGGTTTTCCAACCACACACAAAATCCTAATTTCCAGGTCTCTTTCTCCTTCATCTTGCACAACCCAAATAAATGAACACCTTCCTCCGCCATGCAGTCCCTCAGTTTGTTCCATTTCTCTCTAGGATCCAATGGTACTGGCCAGGAAACATCCCTGCGGGAAATATCAAGGATTATTAGTTGTGGATAGTTCTTTATGAACTTCCATCAATATCATGCACTCAAGAATCCATTCCCTCTTGGAATGATCAATAATTTATTATAGCCATCTATCAATGGCTCTCCTCTTCCAACCATTCATTTCCATGCTCATACCAAGAGAACATGAATTATTAAGAATGAGGAACCAAAAATGAAAGAGGGAGAAGGGTGTAACAGTGAATGAATAAGAACAAGTGAACCCGCAAAACAACCCACAAGGGATTTTTATATAATTACATGAAAACAAGAAACACATGGCCTTCCTCCCAAGACGCCCATGTAACCACTTTTCTCCATGAAATCAATTATGGGTAAATAAAATATCATAAAAAGACTTACCCCCATAAGCCCCCTCTCTCATGGAATCATAGCTCCCTATGTCTTTTGTCCTTGTTCATCTTGCAACCAATAGTGTATAATTGTATCAGTGTATATAGATGTATTACATTTCCTAGGAACTCTGGCCCCTTTTCAACTTTACTGGCTCACCAGCCTAAGTCACAATCACATAATACATTAGAGTTCATAGGGATTAAAATCGGGGTGTTACAGCAAGGAATGGCATTGAAAGACAATGCAAGACATGGCATGGCATGTCAAGGTAAGGAAATACATGGCATGGAATGGGAAGGTAAGAAAATTCAAGGCATGGCATGGTAAGGAAAGGAATGGAAAGGCATGACATGGAAATTCATGACATGGCAAGGCAAGGCATGCATAGTAGGGAAAGGCATGGAATGGTAATGAAATGCATGGATTGGGAAGGAAAGGAAAGGCACGCCATGTCATGGCATGGAAAGGCATGGAAAGGCATGGCATTGCATGGGAAGGAAAGGAAAGGAAAGGCATGGAAAGGAAAGGAATTTCATGGTATGAAATGACATAACAAGACAAGGGAATGCAAGGCATGACATGGCAGGGGAAGGCATGGCATGGCAATGCAAGGCATGGAAGGGCATGGAAAGGCATGGAAAGGAAAGGAATTTCATGGTATGGCATGACATAGCAAGGCAAGGGAATGCAAGTCATGGCTCTGAAGGGCATGGGATGAAAAGGAAAGACATGGCTTGGAAAGGTAAGGAAAGAGAAGGCTAAACATAGTTCCTTAACAAACAAAAAAGAACCACACATACAAGAATGCCATAACAACCATAGAATGAAGCCAAATT
>SNQJ01S0006211.1:111604-127542 GCA_010110895.2 Picea sitchensis
AGGAGGAAGAACGAATAGAAAAATATTTTATCCAGTTAACTGGAATGTTGTCAGGGCCCCGGAAGCTAATGGTGGATTAGGAATTAAGGATTTGAATATCTCCAATTCTTCCCTTGGCTCCAAACTCCTCTGGAGGTTGGTCTCGGGAAACAACGAGTGGTGGAGAAGGTTTATTCATCTCAAAAATATTTCAAGAGATAGGCTTTGATGTTTAGACAACATCCCCCAAAACCAAAGAGGTTTTGAGATTTGTTGCTTATTGAAAGCCTCACTTACTCTTATTCAAATTCCCCTCACTTGGATCTTGGGGAATGGTAAATGTATCTCCTTCTAATCAAACAGTATCATGGGTCTCCCTCCCCTCTAGAAATATTCTCAATTCCCTCCTCTCTTCTCTTAGCTATAGGAGTGGGTAAAGCATACTCTTTTTTATCTCTCCAAATGGAATAGGTCTTCTAACATTTGGTCTAGATGCGATGTTGGTGTCCTCTCGACTCATATTGAAGACCTGGATCAGCATTTTATTCTTCTTCTCTAGAGTTGTGCCTCTATCTCCAGAAATTATAAAGATTCTTAGGGCTATGGATCTCAAGAATACTTAGTCAGGAAAGGTTATGAAATTGTAGTGTCCCTTATGTACACCATGCAAAATAATCAACCGAGAGTAATAGTAATTTTTTTTCTTTTTCTTTAAAGTTAAGAAACTTATTTATTCCATACATCCTCTGAGTAAGGATAACAAACAATAACAACAAATTACATTCTTATTTTGATATCATATGTAAACGCTTCCCATGTAAGCAATAAAAGTAAGCCAGAAATAAATACTAACCCATTTGACTATATATATATATATGGTTATTTACCAAGTGAAATTATCATTATGACCTTAATTAAGTCTATGTAATAGTTTACAAAAATTGATAGTCATTCTAAGTCCATTCAACATCATCATCTTTACTATCAATACTTGACTTATGCTTAACCAATTCAACTCTAAATGGTCGAAAGTCTAAGTGTAGAACTTACCAACATGTTTAAATTCTAAAGCATACTTAACTATATTTAAATATGATTCTATGATGTAAAAGCTAAATATTTTATTTTATCAAATTAATACATTACTAAATTTAGGCATTGTCTGTTCTAGGAATACCATTCAATATGGACGAGATTCCAAATGTAATGATTTGTGAATGTTTGTTTCAATAATTAAATGGCAACTAAAGAATTTTATTCAACATCATCCATTCCTTCAAGAAAAATCATGTTTCCATACAATAGCAATTCTTTCCTTAAACTCATATTTACCCATAATTAATAAAAAGTTAATAATGCTAAGTAGGTCATGAACCTACTTTAGTATGGATATACACACAATTATGGTATATTTATCATCGACCAGTTATTAAATCCTACCAACTAAAAGTTTTAATCCAAAACTCTGTCCATAAAAAGTTACAAGAGAAAAATAAGTAAATATTCATTCTTTAAGTTCACACTTATTACTATCAACCTTGATTAAAAAAGAGTTACAAAAGATGATTCCTAACAACTTTAAGTGGTGATTGAAAGTAAGTATAAAAATCAAAGTAGAGAAGGTTATATTATTTATATTAAAGTAACAACTAATAAATAAGTTCCTCTCACTTGATAAGTTTGGATTTTTATTTTAAATCATATTTTAAACATGCATATAAATACATATTAAGAAATTCTTTTGCTTTATACAAATCCATCAAACAACCTAAAATTTTAATTATTAATTAAGTGTAAATTTACCTTTCCTATCGAGATCATTAACCTCTAAAATTTTAATTATTAATTAAGTGTAAATTTACCTTTCCTATCTAGATCATTAACCTCTATAAGTATATCAAAACTCAAGGGCATTATGATATATCAATATAATATAACTATCATATAAATTACTATATTTAATCGAGATTTCACGTATAACAGTAATGCTACATTTTCATGCTACGATTAAGATTCCTTGTTAGGTTATTAAATTACTGTACTCATATCTCGTACGTAGTTATATATATATATATATATATATATATATATATATATATATATAATTACCATGTGAAAACACTCATACTTGGAGGTAGACATTCCAGATTCGATCTTACACCAATCTCTACGCACGAAGCCTTTGTTTAAAAATGTGCTTTACTGAGCTAAGATGTGATCATCCTCTGTTGGTTAGAATTTTCTTGGCAAGATCAGTGGCATCTCGCAATGATTTCTCACTAGTAGTAAAAAATTGTCAGTTGGAACTCGACATTAATAGATTTTTAAACAAAGAATTAACAACGATTTACTAGAATATTAAGATAGTGTTAGATTGTGAGTGAAAGACCAACAGAGCCAGGATTGGCGGTAACAGATAAATTGAAGTAAGTAAATGCAAAGATGTTATTATAATATGCCACCAGGATTACTCCAGTTAGAAGGTTGAAACACACGTTTTATCAGGGTTACAAACTCTATCAGAATTGAATTTTTAATTTCAAGGAACCTAATTAGAATTTGAGTAAGCAAACAACACAAAAATAAGACAACGCTGACAGAGAAACGTCAAGAGGAGGTCTATTCCACCAATTTAATCATCTCGAAATGACCAATCTGGCCCCTTTCACACCCCTCGCATTTTCATTTGTTACAAAGAGAACTGAATTATTAAGCGAGGATTATAATTTCTCTTAGATAACAATTCTATATGATTCACGATACATATAATTGGATTCTAATTTTCAATGAGCCAATTATGACTAAATCGAATTAACCTATTGTTTCATCGTTTATGTAACAACATTAATCTAAGGAGCTTGAGTTACAATCATACCGAAATTTCAAGGCTCTTTTGGAAGCATAAGAATACAGCGTTATCGTCGCCTTCGATCCTCGTACTTTTAAGATATATAAAAGGCTTTGTTGATGTGGAATAAAAATGATTTACATAGTGCGCTACACTCTAAATTCAATGAATACAAAAATGATTTACATAGTGGGCTACACTCAGAAATTTCAATGAATATAAAGATGTTTTACATAGTGGGCTACACTCAGAAATTTCAAATATATATAAAAATGATTTACATAGGTGCTACACTCAAAAATTTCAAATGAATATAAAAATGATTTTCGATGACAGAATACTAATACATTGGAAGAACAAATCTAAGATTAGTCTCAAATTTACGCTGCACAACTTAGTTTAAAGGATTAGCGAAGGAATTTGAATACAAAAATATTAGAAGGGAATAAGTGAATGCAATTCTAATAATTTGAGATGAATTACAGAGGGGGCTCGTAATATAATTTAGTTCCACAAACTTTTCTTTTTTAGCAGCTATGGAAAATCGCATTACTCTTTTTGAAATTAAAAAATAGGATTAATATTGAAGATATCATTTCCAATAAAAAAATATAGGCTTATGCTATATATATATGCAAAGGATACCCATCCGTAAAAGAAAATATATGGATAATTAGTTGGCATAATTCAGTATAAATTATCAGAAACAAAATCACTGCTAAACTTCTGATCCATAATCGTAAAGTTTACATATCAAATTTTCTAATTATCATTAAATCTAAAACAACAAAATACCATAACCCAAGTTGATTGACTCTTGATTCAGATATTCAATCCAAAATTTCACAATAGTCATTTTGCTTGTCAATCCAACTTCATCGGTACCTGGTACTCTTATTTCCCTTAGTCCCCTGAGCCGCAAAGGGGCCACACACAAGAACAAAAAAAAAATAGCTCCAAAGCTTGCCTTGCAAGGAAGAGCTTCCACTCTTTCCACAAGCTTGGTATCCCAACTCTCACAAGTAAAACACAATCAACAAAATTTTGGTAGCATAACAGTACTGAGAAAGGTGAGATCCTTTTCACCTCTCTTCCATTTCTTTTATAGAATTATTTTCAATGACACTTGTCCCCATGCACAACTAATTCATTTTTAATAATTAAATTAAATGATTATCCACCCAACACATGTTTCACACTCATGTAATTACCCTTTTTATTTTATTTAAAAATCCATTTTTCCTCACATTTCCCAATGTGTTCCTATTTTTTCTCTTAGATGTCTCTTAGTTCCCCAAATTCCCATTTAATGAGTGTCCCCTAACCATATCTTAGTTTGAGTTGGTTTAGGACTCTTCTTTTAGTTAGACTTAGTGGTAGATTGACTCAATATACCATTCTATCTCTACACCTATTCTCTCATGTTTTAATATCTTTCTATTTTAAAAATCCCTTTTATTATTTTCATGCACACATGTGCATTTTACGCAACCTTTAAATTTGTATTCCCCTTTTTCCTAGAGTTAAATTATATCTCAGTTCATTAACTTGTTTAATATTTTATATAGACCCTCATTTAAACTTAGACTTAGACTCTTGTTAGGCTTTTAATTTATAATTTACTGATTAATTAATACTCTATACTAACAAGATCTAAATATTTCATTATATTTTCTAGGCCATCTAAATTTTAATTGACTCATAATTTAATTTTGGGACATGTCCTTCAAGATGCACCTCCGTGCTCCAATGGTGTCACTCTCCTTTGACTGGTTTTGGAACTTTGTCTGACCCTTGGAGTCAACACTCCATTCAGTCAACCTTGTGAGAGACTAAGGGATTCTAAGGTATAAGGATTATAACTTATTGCGCATGTTACACATCAAAATTACTCACTTCAATGATGACATATTGTCGTCATTACAAGTGTCGCATTTTGACTGCAAGTGTTGCAAGTGTTGCAAACATCATACTGTCATCTTTGCTATGTCGTGTCTCTAACAAAATCACGGGGACACTTAAGACACCTTCAAAGACTGGTTTAAGAAAGAGAAATCACATGACAAAGAGTACAAAGATTTTACCATGGAAAAGACCACTTAAAAATGATTTTTGAAGGGCAACGCTCCCCTACCAACTAGCAGGGAGTTCTAGCACTCCTTGCCCTCCTTTGGGGGAGCGTTGCAACGCTCTGTGCACCATTTTGGGGGAGCATTGGCCTGTTTGAGGAAATCTTGGGCTGTTGAGGAAAATCAGGGAACAATCCCCCTTATCTCTGAAGTTGGTTTGATTCGAATTTGAGGTCAAGGCTAGATCTTAGGGAGCATCCACAACTGAAGAAGAAAGATCTTCAACCTATCCCAAGAATATCTAAGATGGTTAGGCCTCTCCAAGCCTATATAGGGAGGCCTCCTCATAGTGAAAGAAATATGGAGATATTGAGAAATACCTAACTTATGATCTCATAAGGAAGGGGAGACATTGAAGGCATCAAACTTATGATCTCATAAGGAAGATAATCAGTGAAGCATAGTCATTTTGTTTGTGGATTATTTGTGCAAATAGTTGGACAAGGAGAGATGGAAGAGATTGTTGCAGCTTCATCAAAGGTCTATAAGTATCTCTATGAGTTCTCATTAATACATGTGCTTGGCTTGTTTCCTTCAAGATTGTGTTTATCTACATGAAATTGTATTTAATAGATAGATCTAGTTTCAAGATAATCATAGTAGAATAAGAAGCATGTTTGGTCTTTGATTGGATTGCAGGACTTGTTGAGGAGCTTGGAGATCAAATCTCAACTCGGACTGGGCGAGGACAAACATCATAAAAACGTACCTCTTCTTCCTCTTCTCTATACATTTGTTTAGCTAGGTTTAAAGGGATGTCAATGATCAACGCTATCACCTTTCTGTCTTGTTCTTAGGAGTCTAGAGCCCAAGAGGGGATTCACATGTCTGCAGGGGAATTTCCCTGTAACATAAATTGGCGATTCCACTGGGGAAGGAAGATTTTCAGTTTTGGTTTCCTTCCTTGGTCTTTTTTTTATCCTTTGATCACTTTTAGATATTATTCATGTTGTGTCTCTGAATCTTAGATGTGTTGTTGTCTTTTGGATTCATCCGATACACATTGATTTTCTGGATTTTCTGGATTTTCTTGAGTTTTTTTTTTTTATTTCTAGGCAAGTTTTTTGAGTTTTGAGAGGCCAGTGCTCCCCTGCCTCTACAATCAGAGCACTAGCACTCCCTTGTAGTCTCTCATAGAGTGTTACAACACTTTGGTTCCTTTGACACCAGAGCACTACTCTTTTTCTGCTAAAAAATATTTTGGGAGTTGATCTCTGAGTTCAATTTTTTGTTGACTCATATGCTCAGGTTTATTACCATCTCAGTGTATCCTTGTGTTGGCCTCCAACATCTTGATTTCTAANTCCTTTTTTATTGGGGTGTGCTAATTGGACCTCATCTTCCCTCTCACATTCCTTTCAATATTACACTACAGGTTTGCGGTGGGGTCATTCCTCGGACACTGATAGATGAAGGTGTGTCCATTAGTATTTTATCCTCTATTTCTTCGAAAGCTTTTAGCTATCCTCAGCTTGTACCAGTTTCACAGAATCTGTTATTTTTTAACAGAAGAGCTAGTCACCCTTTAGGAGTCCTTCCTCAGTTTCCTGTAACTTTGGGAGGGAAAATTGTCTTCATTGATGTTATGGTAGTCCAGGACCCCCTGGATTTCGATTTACTCCTTGGGAGAGATTATGTCTATGCCTTGAAAGCTATTGTGTTCACTTTTTTTCGCTGATATCTTTCCCTCGCGATGGAAGAATTGTAGCTATTGATCAAATTTCATGCGTTGGTCCTGACTTGATTACCAATCCAATGAGCTCCCTAAATGGTTCTTATATGCAGACAGTATCACCCTCGCCACATGTTAATTATGTGGCATTGTCTCCCATCACTTCAACTCCTGATGATTTATACCCAGTAGTTGACATGGTGATCTCTTCGATAGGGCTATTAGAGCCAGATATCCCTACCCATATAGAGTTCGTCGATATCTATTTCATCCATAGTGTTTCTCTTCCATCTAGTGAAGATCTCTTAAAATACATGATCGATGTTTGTCCCTTGACATGTATTCCTTCCAGAGCATTATCCTCTTGGAAGCCATGATCAAGCAAAGGTCACAAGCATAGTTTTACTTCTCCGTAGCAAGCTCATTTAAAAATGAAACAGAGGTCACAAGCATGGTTCTACTTCTCTATAGCAATCTCATTTAAAAATGAAACAGAGGTCTTGAGCATAGTTTTCCTCTCTGTAACAAGCTCATTAAGAAATGAAACAAAAGTTTGGGGATTGAACCCGGATCCTTAAGCATAGCTCCTTTTTTGTGTCAAGATCGTTAAAAAATGAAACAGTGAGTTGAGTATTTATCTAGATATCGTAGATAACGAGTCGATTCTTTCATTAGGTCTCGTATTTGAACCTTCATTTCATCCACGCTTATCCTTTTTCTCTATCTAGTACAAAAATTGGTGACAACCTCAAAGTCTGTGAATGAATTGAAGATTGTGGGGCATGTCTCCAGCCTTTGATTATCATTCTGGAGTTAAGCCGCTAGATTTTCAAGATGGGGGAAAAATACCAACCATCAAGGGGGTAGAATACCAACCATAAGTTTAATTTTGTTTCAAGATTGTGTAAAAATGAAACCAATACCGAGATTAGTCTATGTTCTTTCTCGTGCTTGCAAAAACATGAGAACATAACCGAGTATACTTTTATCACTTTTTCAGACTCATAATGGTTATATGAAAAAGGAACCCCCCGGAGTCTCCTTTAAGCTCTTTTTAGACTCTCTAAACATAAAAATATTGTTGAGTGATCTTGCTTCCTTTCACACTCGTTAAAAGGTTTGAAAGGGCATCTTTCGAGTGGTATTTTATCTCTTTTTCATCCTCGCAAGACTAATATTACGAAAAAGGACAACATTGGAGTCATCTTTAAGTTCTTTTCAAACTCCTTAAACATGAAAAATCACCGAGTTTACCTTCTCTGGATTCATTAAACAATCATACATTAAAGGGCCCATATGGGACCGAACCCTTACTTCTTCCACTTCGTAAAACTAAGGAAGAGAAACTTACCGAAGGTGAGTTATATTGAGCATGTGTTACCCGCCTCAAGCTCGTTAAATTAAAAAGAGGTACTCATGTATATGGATGGGGTAAAAATTTGAAGGAAGAAAGCCAAACAGTTTTTGAAAACATCACTAGTCACCCTTACAGTTGCCCTTGAACATGACACTTTGTCTTTGCACACATTTTAATACGATGAACCTCTGCACTGAACCAATCCTCTAAGTTTCCTAACTTCTTTGGGTCACCCAAAGAAAGTCACAGTATCCACTGCATTATCATGTTTTCGTCCATGTCACATTTTTTCTGTTGTGTCTCGGTGTTCAAGGGAAGTATCTGCTTTGAAATTCAACCATCACAAATTTCCTATTTCAATACCTGTGTCAATCCATGTTCATCTAATCCACCAATTTACATCTCTGTGTCAGTTTCATGTCATTTATGGGGGATACATCAAGGCCCTCCTTCGACGAGTCTGTTCCTGTCGACTTCAACACATTATCTTGGAACTAGACATAGAAACCAGTTAGTACCTTGGGACCTGCATGCCTCAATGGCATGCCTCCTCGCATCCGAAAGCGGGTTTATATCATTGACCTCTGAACGGATGATTCCACGAATCTTCGAATTCATCTCATCCATTGACATTCGTTGGAATGTACTAGAGTACCTTGGGAATCATTGACATCAATCATGATTTCCCTCGCACTTGTTAACGATTTACCTCATTAACCGGTAATCAAGTGGTTTCTACCATGTTCGACATCGGGACATCTATTCACATGGTTAGATTCATACTATATCGGGATCAGTAAGAAGACCCTGGGTTGAGTGATCACTTTGATAAGTACTTTGCCTAGGTTGTGACAGAGTTTTTGAACATTGACACATATACTGTCACATAGATCCACTTTGTACTGGTCCGTGGCTATGTCTTGTCATCTCATAGATCCACTGTGCATTTTTCGTGGCTACGATCAATTCATGTCATGGAAATATAGATCCACATTGTATATTCAGTGGTTATACCATTTTGTCAATATAATTATTGATCCACAGTATATCTTATGGTGGCCATACCTTGAAAGTCTTTATCACTCAAGCATAGGTATGCCTACCTTGGGTTTGAAACATATCTTAATATTTGTTTGATCATTGTGTGCAGCTTCTACCAGGCTCTCTAAGTCTATACCCTTGCTTGAAAAACTCTACAAAGTACTTCAGTCATCAATTTTCGTCTTCTAACTTCGCACTTTGGGGGGCAATCTGTTACACATCAAAATTACTCACTTCAATGATGACCTATTGTCTTCATTACAAGTGTCACAAATGTCGCATTTTGACCGCAAGTGTCACAAGTGTTGCAAACATCATACTGTCATATTTCCTATGTCATGTCTCTAACGACATCACAGGGACACTTAATACACCTTCAAAGATTGGTTTAAGAAAGAGAAATCAAATGACAAAGCGTACAAATCTTTTACCATGGAAAAGACCACTTAAAAATGATTTTTGAAGGGCAGTGCTCCTCTACCAACAAGAAGGGAGTGCTAGCACTCCTTGTGCTTCTTTAGGGGAGCGTTGCAATGCTCTGTGCACCATTTTGGGGGAGCGCTGACCTGTTTGAGGAAATATTGGGATGTTGAGGAAAATCAGGGAACAATCCCCCTTATCTTTGAAGTTGGTTTGATTCGAATCTGAGGTCAGGGCTAGATCTTAGGGAGCATCCACAATTGAAGGAGAAATATCCCCAACCTATCCCAATAATCTCTAAGATGGTTATCCCTCTCGAAGTCTATATAAGGAGGCCTCCTCATGGTCAAAGTCATATGGAGAGATTGAGAAATACCTAACTTATGATCTAAGGAAGGGGAGACATTGAAGGCATCAAAATTATGATCTCATAAGGAATATAATATATGAAGCATAGTCATTTTGTTTGTGTATTATTTGAGCAAAGGGTTGGACAAGGAGAGATAGAAGAAGTTGTTGCAGCTTCATCAAAAGTCTGTAAGTATCTCTATGAGTTCTCATTAATACATGTGCTTGGCCTGTTTCCTTCAAGATTGTGTTTATCTACATGAACTTGTCTTTAATAGATAAATATAGTTTCAAGCTAATCATAGTAGAATAGGAAGCATGTTTTGTCTTTGACTGGATTGCAAGACTTGTTGAGGAGCTTGGAGATCAAATCTCAACTCGGACTGGGTGAGGACAAACATTGTAAAAAGGTACATATTCTTCCTCTTCTCTATACATTGGTTTAGCTAGGTTTAAAGAGATGTCAGTGATCAACGTTAGCACCTTTCTGTCTTGGTCTTAGGATTCTAGATCCCAAGAGGGGATTCACCTATCCGCAGGGGAATTTCCCTATAACAACGCGCCCCTTAGATTTCTTCATGAACGATTGTCTCAATCTTCCCTCACAACATTGTGTACCTATTGAACTAGGTAATCGTTAACCTACAATTTAGGTTGTGGTGGGAGTGCTAGTAGGCTATGACAGGGACATTCCCACACATCTCCCTCAAATTTCTAGTTTTTGTGCATGACCCATTTACTCCTTATGTGAGTCAGATTAGCAAGCATCATCAAGCCTGCATCCACTGACAAAAACAATGTCAATAATACATATACATAAATCATATTGTAATCAATCATATATCACATGTGCTAAAAGTGAAATACTCAAACAAAATGCAATCCACTCCCTGACTCAATCTGGAGTCCAAGGAAGTCCATTGATGTCATCAACATCCATAACATGTCATGTGTCCTGGACACTCAGGAGAACTCGTCAATAATATATGTCAATACATTTACATTTGAAAGTAACATATAAATCACAATACATCATCATCATCATCATATAACTCATAATCGAGATGAAATCATAATGTATCATAACCGGATCACTTGCACACAAGTGTCCTCAAAGACTAAGTCAATACAAGTTTGATCAATAGAACATGATGTTACATACACGCCCTCTTTTTTAAAACTTTGTCCCGAAGTTTGTACAGTTTATAATTCCAAGTAAATAAATGTATTTGTCAGAGATCTACATATCTAATCTATCAAACAAATAAGGAAATTGTTGATGCATCTCAAATGTATCCTCCCACGTATCTGAGTGTGGACTATAATGGTCCCAATGGACCTTGACCCGATCATTTATTCGACATCATAATTGTTGAGTGCGATGGTCCAGAATGTGGATTGGCTCCGCCATGAGAGCACCATCGTCTGACACCTGCAAAGAAATCATGTCAATAACATGTGATGGGTCTAAAATATAATGTCACAAAACAGATACATGAAATACATCATGCATGCACCTCAAATAATCAGGCAAGGCTAGTCGATAAGCCACAAGCCCTTTCCTTTCCACAATCTCAAAAGTTCCTACGAACCTAGGAGAGAGTTTAGCACCCTTTCCAAACTTTATTGAACTCTTATGTGGTTTTACCGCAAGAAAAATTTGTCGCCAACCTCATAATTGTGGTCAATGCGATGAGCATCAACATAACTCTTCTTCTGATCTTGAGCTTCTTTAATCCTATGTATTATCGATTGCATCTTTTCTTCCATTTCTTTTATTACTTGTGGTCCTACCCGAATCCTATCCTCTAGTCTATCCCAACTTATGGGCATCCTACACGGTCGTTCATAAAGAAACTCAAACGGTGCCATCTTTCTTGCGCTTTGATAATTGTTGTTGTATGAAAACTCTACCAATGGCAAGAAGTCCTCCCAATTCTTATGTTGATCCATCACATACATCCGAATCATATCCTCTAAGATCTAGTTTGTTTGTTTTGTTTGTCCATCTGTTTCAGGGTGATATGTTGTGCTAAAATTCAATTGTGTTCCCAAGGCCTCTTGTAAACTACTCTGGAGCCATCATGTAAACATTGATCCACGAACGAATATGATATTTCTTGGTACTCTGTGCAACCTCACGATATCGCTAACAAAAACTCTAGTTATGTCTGGCACCTGATACGTCATATGTACTGGAATAAAGTGTGCACTCTTCATCAGAGTGCCAATGACCACAAAAATAGAATCACGTATCCTTTCCATAAGTGGAAATCCAATAATAAAATCTATTGAAATGACTTCCCATTTCAATTCAGGAATAACATTTAGCTATAACAATCCTGCTGGATGCCTATGTTTATCCTTCACTTACTGGCATTCTAGACATCTCGCCCTGTAACTAACTATGTATTTTTTCATTCCTTTCTAGAAGAATAAAGGATTAAGGTCTGCCTTCATCTTCCTGACTCCCAGATGAGCCTATATATTGCTCGATGAGCTTCTCTCAAAATCAAACTTCTGAATTGATCATTAGGCGGTATGTAAATTTTGTTATTATACCTTAACAATACATCATTGTCAAAATAATAACCTTCATACCTTGGTACCATCATGGTATCTTGTCCCGTGTTAGCCTTAATCTCCTTGTACCAATCATCGTCAATCTGTAGAGATAGAATCTTTTCTCGGAGATTCTTCTTAAGAGGTATTACCGAGAATATGCATGGTCTCTGACTCAACGCATTTTCTACTTTGTTCACCATTCCTTTAATGTAAGTAATATCGAAATCGTATTCACTTAGTGGTTCTGACCAACACATTTTTCGTGCGTTCATGTCACTCTGCATAAAGATATGTTGCAATCTGCAGTGATATGTCTTTAATTTGAATTTTCATCAAATCAGATAATGTCTCCAAACTCGTAAGGAATATATGATTGCTAATAACTCTAAGTCGTGCGTTGCGTAGTTCTCTTCATGTCTTCTTAATTTCCTTGAAATGTAAGTGATCACTTATCCATCTTGCATCAAAAATCCACCTAATCCTTCCTTGGATGCATCCGTCCATACAAAGAATTCTTTGTCCATGTCGTGGACCTTCGATATCAACATTGTCTTTAACAACTCTTTAATCTTTTAAAATGCTTTTTTACATTTCTTTGTCCATACGAATTTCTTGTTTTTCTTTTTCAATTCCATAATTAGATTTTCTATCTTCGAAAAAAATTCAATGAAGTTTCGATAATAACATGTTAACCCCATAAATATATGTACTTATTGTACGTTCGTCGGTGTTGTCCATTCCATAATAACCTCTACTTTTGTTGGATCCACAGTGATACCTTCCCCAGATATGATATGTCCTAAGTAATGAATCTCCTTCTGATAAAAAGAGAACTTCGACAACTTCTTGTACAACTTGTTTTCTCTTAGACATTGTAAAACCAATCTCAAGTGGTCATCATGCTCTTCTTTCATCCGAGAATAAATCAGTATGTCATCAATAAATACTTGAACAAACTTTTCTAAGTATTCATGGAATACCCCATTCATCAAACCCATAAATACGTCTGGGGAATTCATCAATTCAAATGGTAAGACTGTGAACTCATAGTGTTTGAATCTCGTCTTAAATGTGGTCTTTGGGATATATTCCTCTTCGATCTGTAATTGGTGATATACTAATCTCAAGTCGATATTAGAAAACACAATTTCTCCCTTCATCTGATCAAATAAATTGCCAATCCTTGGCAACGGATATTGGTTCTTGATCATAGCCTTGTTCAATTGACGGTAGTCAATACAAATCCTCCACAATCCATCCTTCTTTCTAACAAAAATCATTGGCGCACCCCATGGTGACACACTTGGATGTATAAGTCCCAATTCTAACAATTCCTTCAGTTGCATTTTCAACTCCTATAATTCAGGCGTTGACATCCAATATGGCGTTCTCACAATCGGTTATGTTCCATGTTTCAAATTTATGGTAAACTGAAGTTCTCTTTTTGGTGGAAAACCTGGTATTTCCTCCAAAAACACGTTTGTAAACTATGATCTACTGGAAGTTCTTATAATCCTTCCACCTCACCCTTTTTGTTAAGTGATAGGATGGCATATAACTTGCATCCCTTGTGCATAATTTTTTGTAATTGTGGGGAAGAAATAAATCTCAATGAAACCCCCTAGTTTCTTCCTACAATCACCCTACTATGTCCCAAATCATTCGTCAAACCTAACCGCTTTGTCTTACAATTAAGTATTGCATCATGCAATTCTAACTAGTCCATGCCAATCACTATGTCATAAGATCCTAAAATCGTGACATAAATATTTACCTTCATTACAAAATCACCCAAGTTAATGTTGCAATCCATAACCATTCCTCCAACTTATTGTTTGGCTCTCAATGCCATTTTTATGTATCTGAACACATCATGCTCGACTTCCTTTACCTTAATTCTCTTAAGCGTTGCACTAGAAATAAATTTCTCTGTAGCTCCTAGATCTATCAAAATACTAAAAGTTTGATCGATGATCATACCCAACGTCTCAAGCACAGTGGACTGGTCCTTGGCCTGGTGGTTATTCACCACTACATGTATCATGTGGGTTTTTCCCAAATCTCCAACTGTAGTGGGTCCTGATAATCCAACCGCTCTGGCCTTCTCAATCGGAAAATATCGTTGGTAATGTGTCTCTCCACATGTCTAACATCCATTCTTCATTCCAATGCTCTTGGTCCCCGAACTAGAAGTTGTTGGCCTAGTAGTCTATGATACTGATTTGTTTTGTCAAACAGGCCTAAACTATTTTTTTTATTGCAGACGATGCTACTATTGTTGTTGTTGTGGTGCTCTATAAGGAGTCCTCTACTAAGGATTTTGTCATCGCGGTGTCGAGAACATAGGTCCTCTGGGCATATCACGGTGCCCAAAAGTATATCTAGTTGGTGTCTGATGTTGTTGCGCTCTCGTTGTCGCCTATCCATTCTATCTAGAAGGAGTCATGCCTTGAACCCCATTGTTCAACTCTTCCTCATCTATGAGGGCCTTCTGAACTTCATCATGCAACGCCTAAGTCATTAGGATCCTCACCTTCACATGAATGTTGAAGTTGAGGCTGAACACAAACTTGTTGACCTTTAACTTATCCATGTTTAGATGTGGAGGATATCTAAGTAGCTCCATGAACTTAGCCTCATACTCTAGTATCGTAAGACTACCCTTTTGTAAGGCGTTGAACTCATTAATTTGGCACTCAATGAATTCATCGGACAAGTACCTCTCCTGGAATCGTTCCTCGAACAATTCCCATGACACGTCTTCAATGACCATGTTTAGTTGTGGTAAGAGTGTCTTCCACCAAAGTAGAGCACTCCCTTTCAGTTGAAAGACCTCCATGTGGAATTTCATGTTGGAGGTGTAATCGCAAAGTGTGAAGCACATCGCCATATTCTCCAACCATGCCTCAGCAACTAATCTATTCGTGGCACGACAAAACTAAGGAAAATTCACCTTCTCGAGTTCTCTATGTATGCTACTACTACCTGCTGGAGTGCATTGTGAACCCTCATTGGGCACAAACATTCTGCCTTCATCCTGATCAAGACAACTGATCAATTCCTCTGACATCCTCTAGAAGGAACTCATCATACGTACCACATCTCCCATAACAACATGCTCCTACTAAGTAGTCTTCTCATCTCCCTAAGGGTTAGATCACTCTAGTGTGGATACTCTCAGAGAAGGCATAACTCTTCCTCCTACACCACGAATTCTTCTTCCCATGCATCCTCTAACCATGATTACCTGCATGGACAATTTAAAAATTATTAGTGATACATCTTTAATCATTTTATTTAACATAGTGGAAAGCGTAACGGGTCCCTTCTCGTAGGGTTGAACCCACTCTGATACCATATGTAGTGTCATTTATCTACACCATGCAAAATAATCAACCCAGACTAATAGTGAAAAAAAATAATTAAAGTGAAGAAACTTATTTAGTCCAACCATCATCTAAGTAAGGAAAACAAACAATAACAACAAATTGCATTCTTGTTTTGATACCATATATAAACTCTTCCCAAATAGCCAATACAAGTAAGCCAGAAATCAAGACTAACCCATATATATATATA
>SNQJ01S0006212.1:22127-58082 GCA_010110895.2 Picea sitchensis
GATGAATTGACTAATGCCTTCATGACCACGTCCTTTAGATATGGTTGTTCTTTCCTATTTCTCATCTCATAAGCAATAAGAATTCCATGGAGCCTATCCATAGTTAGTTTGTCTAGTTCATGCATTTATTTTATAGATGAGACCTTTGCATCAAGTCTTGAGGGAAGAGATCTCAGTACCTTTTGAACTACCATAGTTTCTTTAATTTCCTCTCCTATCCCTTTCATGTTGTTTATAGTATCATCCACTCTGAGAAAGAAACCTGCAATATTTTCATTTTCACTCATCCTTAGGCTTTCAAAGTTCATTCTATGAGCTTGAATTTTGGACAATTTTTCTTTATCGTCTCCTTCATAATTGTTTACCAGTTTGTCCCATATTTCCTTTGCAGATTCCAACTGCATTACTTTAACAAAAAAAAATTCTAGAAGTCCTCCTTGGAAAAAATTCATAGCTTTTTCATTACTATAGTAATATTTCTTACCATCTTCATCATTTAGAAGAGTAGTTGGTATTTTATATCCATCTACCACACTCTGTCAAACTTCCATACCTAGAGACATCAAGTAAGTCTTCATTCTAGTTTTCCAAAATGAAAAATTTGTTCCATTGAACAAAGGAGGCCTAATTGAAAAATAATCTTGATTGTACATACTTTATGTGTGATCTTCCTTCCATATTTTAGAATTTTACTGAAGGAACCTCCACTCAGATACCAATTGTTGATACTCACAACAATACTAAGAGGGGGGGTTGAATCAATATTGCATTAAGAATATAATTTTTTCTTTCTTTTCAACCGTTTAAGATATTTAGCAATGCACACTTAATGACAAATACATGCAAAAATTTAAACAACACAGTTCACATAATACACCAGGATTTTTTTGTGGAACCCAATGTGGGAGAAAAACACAAAACATCTTCTTTATGTTCTTTTGCAAGCACCAAATTACAATTTACAATTATTTGTCATTCACCCATCAGTCGCAATTGAGGACACCAATACTCTCAGGAACTCACCTGTCACAAATGAAGACACCAATAATCACAGGTACCAACCTGTTACAAAAATGAGGACTGCAATCCTCAGTGAGCTTCGACTCACCCTAGCACCACCCTACCACCCTAAGTTCATAAAAATATGTTACATTACACAAATTGACTAATTTACTTTTTTGTTCCTTTTAGAAATTAGTGCACCTTCTTTTCTCTCATATTCTACAAATTGCTCGATCAGAGCACATCCATATTTATACCAATTCTTTTGAGTTCACCTTCTTGTATGTATACACATAACCATTACATTGTGGAAACACTTTGACCACATCAAAATCTTGTTAGTTACATTTTTTTCTAAATAAAGTATGTGGATGCATGACATTTACATTGTGGACAAACTTTGATCTCATCAAAATCCTATCAGTTACAATTTTTTCTAAATAAAATATGTGAATGCACGATGGTTACATTGTGGAAAAAAATTGACTAAATCAAATGGACCAAATATTCCTATGACTGAGATCCAGATCATTAGAGCGCCATATAAATAATGACACAACAATTACATTCAAATCATCCACTATGCAGATGGAATGAGAGCACAAGAATTCAAGTCTTCAATTTTTCTCATTTTCCCTACAGTCCACTCAGTCTGAATGGCCCCATCAAACTATAAGTGTCCTTCGTGACTCGTTCACTCAAAAACGAAACTTCCACCCTTTATTCCGTAGTCTACTCATTCGCTTGCACTTTTCTCAAGGCACCCTGCGATCTTTGCACATCCTTCCTTGCATTGATTCACTCTGCAATTGTGAACAAGGGAATATGTCACAGTCTAATTTACTTCTAAACTACATCATAGGTCATCCTCATTCTCTATGCACGCTCCTAGAAGACTCAATCACTCTCGTGATTTATTTTTTGTTGTTGATCCCTTCGTCGTTCAATATTTTTGCATGCTTTTGTTTTCAATCTTTCATGATTTCTTGTGGATTTGCGATAGTAAAATAGAAAGAATCCTTCCACGCACTTCCTCTTCCTATGTAGAAAGGATCCTTCCACACACTTCCTCTTTATGTGCGCCAACTTTGCGCCATACATCCTTTCACACACTTCCTCTACCTGTGCACCACGTTGACATCAATGCCAACATATTCTCAACAGACACACACACACACACACATATGCCATGTGTCAACTTCATGTTAGGCACATAAAAAATTACAAATCTCCCTCATACTAAGTTGTAGAAAGCACCTCTCAATGCAAAAAAGAATGATAAATCACAAATATGAAATTAGTTTATTGGATTGTGCAAGAAGAATTACCTCTCTCAAAATTTGAATCCCTTTCCTTGTTTTCAATGTCCTTACAATCACCAAACATACAAAAGACTAAAGACTGCACATCATATATGAATTATATGGTTGCAAAATGATTCATTTATAGTATATATAAGTACCTTGAAGAGGTACAAATTGCAAGAATGTTGGATAGTCATTTTATTTTATAGATATTAAATGAAAGTATAGATTATAGCTTCAAGAAACACCTTGTGGCTTATAATATTACATTTATGGACTCAAAAGGGTAGGGGCCTCTAATTTCACAATTTATAAATTTCATAAGTATTTTTGATGGAAGAGGGAAAACACCAAAGATGCAATCAATGATTTAAAAGAACAAAGAGGCCTTTCAAATAAAATATTGATATTAGTTTCTAGAGATGGGGCTTCATGAATGGTTTGCAATGAAAGTGGCTTTGTTACGTTTTGGAAAAAATACGTGTGTAATCTTGTAGGTACTTATTACATTGCTCATTATGAAACTTTAGCTGCATCATATGCTTCCAAAAGAATACCTGAATTATTATTTATTGAGAAACTGGAAAATAAGGTATATTCTTAGGTGAAAAGTTATACTAAAATAAATAGTCAACTTATTTCTCTACAAGAACTTATGCAACTTGAAACTCTTCAAGATCTTCAAACTGAAGGAATTGGATGGATTTCAAGAGGGAAATTCATTAAAAGGCTTGTTGTATTGATGCCTCCCATATTGACTTTGTGGGAAAATGAAAGGAAGAACTCATGGTATGATAAGGCAGGGATCTTTTCAATTCAATTTTGTTTACATATGTTTGTGGATGTAATGTGTGAATTAAACAAGTTGAATAAGAAATTCCAAGAAGTGTATGTTGATGTTACCTCTTTAAGGGAAAGCATGGATGTTACTATAAACACTTTATAAAGGTGGTTTTTATGAAGTGACACATTTGTAGATGTCACATGTTACTTATCTAATTTTTTAGATGCCTCCAAATATAGCTATCTAGAAATTCTCGATAAAGAGGGACTTGTTGTAACATTCCCATTATAATCTCCAGTTTAATTAATGCTTAATGTAGATATAATATGTGTCTATGG
This sequence comes from Picea sitchensis, assembly GCA_010110895.2. Classification (NCBI taxonomy): domain Eukaryota; kingdom Viridiplantae; phylum Streptophyta; class Pinopsida; order Pinales; family Pinaceae; genus Picea; species Picea sitchensis. The sequence goes on from SNQJ01S0006212.1 coordinate 25,556, forward strand.
CCAAGCGATGCAATATGTGAATTGCATTTCTATGTTCTAATAATAAAAATGTGATGTCGATTGCTAAGAGGACATGGACAAAGATGCGGGATGAATTGATCCAAAAGAAAGGGGATGGTCTAAGATAATTCATAAGAGGGGGTCTAAGGGGGAATTATCCATGTATATTAATCCAACCCATTTTCATAAATTTTCTATTGGTATACGAACCTTCTAATTTTTGATTGAGTGTTCCCAAAGTCAATCATTGAATACATGTAAGAGGGCGGGTGTGTGTTGTCACATCCCATAGTTATTGGGAACATGGGGCCTGAGTACAATCAGCTTGGGAAAGTGTGTGAGTCAAGAAAGGAAAGCCAAAGGGTGGAAATCCATATGGGTTGGGACAATAGTTTTACATAGTCAATTTTTGTGCATGAATAACAAGTAGAGAGGAAGAAAGACAACTTGGAGTTGGCGCATCCATGAAGGGTGAGTTCTAGAGCATGTTGGAGCGTACTTGGAGTGTATTGGAGTTGAATATCGAAGAGTCAGGTTGTTAGTCCGGAAGAGTGAACTCTTGAGTGGATTGCACTAAAAAACAAGTGTTTGTTGTTGTTTGCTGGAAGTTTTTCCTAGCAGCAAGTTCCCTTGAGTTCCCAACTGAGAGATTCATGGTTACTTGTGCTGGAGACACCCTGATAAATGAATGGGAGGCCTGAGTTACTGATATGACTGAAGGGGTACATTCCTTGGGTTGGGCAGGTCAAGAGGAAGAAAGATGGTGGAAAATCAAGATAGTTGTAGGAGAATACCAATGGGTTGTGAGTTTTGTAAGTCGTGAGTGGATAGTGAGAGACCACCCTATTTTTTGGATTACTAGCATCAGCTCGAGGGTGACTGGCTGTTGAGATTTGGAATAGTCAGTCTATGTTTGGGTGGAATGTTCGTCCCAAGAAACTGGTTGCACAACTTTTTATGAAAAATAAGTGTTTTGTCTTGTTGTTGTGTTATTTTACATGTGTTATTGTTGTGCATGATCTCTGTGTGTGAGACATATTATAAGTTGTTGTATTGAGTTACTAAACTGTATTTCATGTCTATTTATCTTGCTATAGATTCATCTAACTACTTGTAACAATCAATAGCTAAATAGGGTTTTAATTCGTAGCTGAAAGCTACAAGAATTTATTTAGCTATTAAAATTTCATTTTTGTAAGTTTTGTACCCCGTAATGTCCCTCGGTTGGGCTAGGGGGAATTACACGTGTCCATAGGTATGAATTGTCATTTGTATCAATTCCACTTCCATATGGTAATTATGTCAATACACAAAAACAATCATGAAAACCTTACATGTATGGCTCACTCGAGAGTTGCAAACAACTTGCAAAAGAATATGTTCAAGCTCTTTTACGGAGTTTGAATGGAAGATTCCATGATCTTACCTTTTTCACTTTGCAAGGTTGTTCATCACTTGTCATTATTTACAGGATGTACATGGTAGAGAAGAGAATTCAAAACATTGGCTTGCAAAACTTTTTCAACACTTGCAACATACTTTATATGAGAGAAGAAAACAAAAAATTATTTGATTTTGAAGTTTGTCTAAAAGAATTGTGATTGTGGGGGATCATCCACGAAAGATGCTTGAAGGATTTTGTGTCACACAATTATAAACAAACTTTCCAAACATATCAAAATTATGGTAGGCAATACTTATTATTCCTGCAAGTATAGTTGCATGTGAGAGATTTGCATGTGAGAGAGCATGCTCAATACAAAAAAAATATAAAAGATGTATAAAGAACAAAACTATTATTGATTGCATTAGATGCCTTAATGAAATCTCAATAACAAAGCTTGATTCATGAATGATGAAATGAAATAAGATATATGAAAATCCACAAAATGAAAAAAGAATCTTAAGCCGTCAAAATGACCACATAGCTCCAGATAAAGCTCTCACTAGAATTGAACCTTGCCAAACAATGAAAAACTCCTGACTTTCCACCATTGAATCCAACCCCTTTAGACCTATTTTGTATATACTTTAATAATACAATAATATTATATTAAATACAATTCCATTTATATTATTTTAAAAATAAAATAATATATACTAAAATTAAATGTTTTAACCATGTAATAATTCTTATAATAATTCTCAAATTAAGTTTTTTTCTTCACAATCCAAATTTAATTATTTAAATAATTTAATTGAAAAACATACAGTGATTAATTTACCAAAAAAAATTAAACTTCGTAAGTAGAATTTTGTTTTTAAACATCTTATAAAATTTCATTACAACTATCAAATTTAACCCATTTAGCCCATAAAATAAATAAATATGGATCTCATAAAAAAACGTTCAGTGTTAGTTTTCTCATACACGTTTTCTTATAATTCCACTCATCAACCCATTTAATTTAATCCTTACAATAAGTAAATATGGATCTCATAAAAAAACGTTCACTGTTATTTTTCTGATACATTTTTTTTTACAATTCCACTCACCTGAATTTAATCCTTACAATAAGTAAATATGGATCTCAAAAAAAACGTCCACTGTTATTTTTCGTTATTTTTCTGATACATGTTTTTATATAATTCCACTCATCTGAATTTAATCCTTACAATAAGTAAATATGGATCTCATAAAAAAACGTCCACTGTTATTTTTTATACATGTTTTTGATAATTCTACTGTAAATATGGATCTCATAAAAAAAAACGTCCAATGTTATTTTTTTATACATGTTTTTTATAATTCTACTTATTTGAATTTAAATTAATTACAGATTTTGTCCATACATAGAGTATAATCAACCGTTGATTTGACTCTATATCTATTAGATTAATGGAATTTGCTATAGAACGGACGGAATCTGCAATCGAGATAATGAATCCTACTGAGATAAAAATTCCCAATAGACAAAATCTATAATAGAATGGACTGAATCTGCAATAAAAATAAGAACTCCTATGACATAAAGATTCTCAATAGACTGAATCTACAATCGAATGGACAGAATCGGCAATCGAAATAAGGAATCCCACTGCGATAAGGATTCCCAGTGAACTCCAGCTTTGAAGGTGGCAAAACTTGCAAATGGTTGCCTACAAAAGCTCACACGCTTTAGGCGCGAAAGAGAGAACGTTGTTTTCGTTGTCATAAAGTATTTGGTAACCCTGCTGCTGGATATGACCAAATATGGAGATATCACCTTCATTCTTAGTGGATAACATTGCAAGGCAGAAGCCTAGAACACCACTATCATCGTAAAAAGCCGCTAGGTAGTTCTTTGTAGGCAAATCGTAATCTGCTCCTTTGAAATGGAATGTCACAGTGGGAAAGGTTGAATTTGAAGAGCCCTGTGGCAGAAAGCAGTAATCCAGGCCAACTGAATCGCCAAAGACGACTGAGTAATTAATCGATGATGCCAACACTTCCTTCAGGGCATTATAAGCAGCCGGTGGAAGATAACTGAGAGTCGTTCCAGAGTCTATGACAAGTCCGCCAGAGCCATCAGATTGAAGATCAAAGGTACCAGCAGGGATATTCAATGGCTTACCGTCAACGCTGATTCCCTCCAATGAAAGATAATACAATCCTGGATGTGATCTGCTTTGAAGAATAGGAGTCGAACCGACAGCCGTGCCATTCAAGCTAGCGGTATGACCTAGAAACAGAGGGCTGGTTTCGGAAGGAGAATCAGTAACAGAGACGAGACAGTAAGAAAACTTATTTCCCAACGATGGGCCAAGCTGTGAGACCAAGGATTGAGGGCCTCGACCGAATCCTACTACTCCACTTGCTTGTTGGAAGTCAGATCCTTGATTGTCCTGGCCGCAACCAAAGGCGATATGGGGAAATGATTGAGAAGAAAAAGTAAAGGTCTCGTATGAGAGGATGCCGTGGGTGCTGGACCCGTCAGTATAAGCATACGTGTAATTACAGTCTCCATTATCGGTGCAAGAATAGCTCGGAGAAGGATCGCACAGAGAGCTGTTGCAAGGGACCTTACTGTAAGTTGAGGACGATGAAAGATCATAGATTGAATCAGTTGAGCAATTATTACAGGTCTTGCACTTGGTCCACACTAAGTCACTGCCAGTGTCCAGAATTCCAGAAAAGGATAAAGCTGGCGAACCAATTGCCGTCTCAATGAGCAATTCTCCGTCTCCTGCGCTTACAGGAGTCTCTAAATCTTTCGTTTGATATTCACCCTGCAATTTATCAGTATTAACTGCAGACATTTTCTGCAGCTTTTCAAATCTCGCTTGACTGCGTTGGACTGCTCGTTTCAGCGCTCTGTGGTTGTAATATTTGGAAAGAGCCGTGAATCTTTATGGACGAGATCTATTCTGAATCCATTAAGCGGTTGCACCAGGTTAGAGTTAGTCACAAGCCTGCATTCCATCAAGGGAGGGAAATCAAATACAGAGAACAATAACAAAAGAATGAGCAGAAGAAGCTGGCGTTTGCAGCCAGCAGTAGCAGTAGATTCTCCAGCCATACCAACCAAGAGATTATTTCAGAGTTATGGAAAATGAGGGAGTGGATTTGATATGTTCCACAACAGGGTAGGGGATGCATTGGATTTGTATTTCTGTTTATTGGAGCATGCAAGTCAGTTTACTCGTGATCTTAGATTCGTAACAATCGGATAAGTCCGAGGAATCTCTCCAGCGCTTTGTTGATAACCAACAGAGATCGAGCATAATTTTTATTTTTAGTCGCAAGAGCGATTTTGGAGTCGATCTTGTTAACCGTTTATATGTACTAGCACAGCCACATGGTATGGCTGATATTTGAGGCATCTTTAATTTAAGCCTAATTTTTAGCTATATAAGCCCTTGTAAGTTTTTGTTCGAACGTTTCACGGAGGGTGAATGACGAGTTTTAGATCTGTCTGGTATCCTAGCTGGATCAATTCCCCCCCCTCCTCCCACCCTCTATAGAGGGGGTAGGAGTATAGGAACAGGAAAGAGCGGAGAAAATTAATAGAGAAATTATATTATAATTTCTCTAATCTCCCTTGGGTGGGAGAGTGAGGAGGAGGTAATGAAATTATGTTATAGTTTCTCTGGCCATCACCCACCACTCCTGAGGTCAGGAGGAGGTGTAGAGGTATGGCCCTTGAACTTTCTCTGTGTCTCCACCCTCCCACCCCTCTATAGAGGGTGGGAGGGAGGAGGCATTGTAGAGAAATTATATTATAATTTTCTCATTAGAACTGCTTCTCCACCCTCTATATGAAAATTGGGAGCATTGTAGAGAAATTGTAATATAATTTCTCTGTGAAACCTACTCACCCTCCACCCCCTCTATATATGAGGGGTGGGAGTAGAGAGACGTGTGGAAATTATATTGCAATTTCTCTGTTAATCACTCTCCATATCTATGGAGAATTGAGATGGAGGAGGAATTAATGGGGTATAGTATAATTTCTCTGTGAGTCCCATTATTTCTCTGTATGGAGGTGGAGAGTGTAGAGGTGTGTATAATTTCTCTGTGTGCTACTATGTAAGAGGGGTGGGAGAAGGAGGGTGTGGGGGTATGACATGAATTTCTGTGGTACCCTCCCCTTCCCTATATAGAGGGGTGGGAAGTGACATTAATGAAAGAGGAATATATTCTCTTCCCTCCCCACCCCTCTGTGAAAGGGTGGGAGGGAGGTATGGGGGTATGTTATAATTTCTCTGTGAATGCCCCACCCTCCTGAGGGTGGGAGGGTTGGAAATTATGTTATGAACATAAATGAAATTTTTCGAACATTTTAAGTGTATAATTTTACGTATTAAATGCCCCCACGTTTTGGGAGGAATATCTGATATATTATATTCTCTATTAGAGTTTTTGTTCCGAACATTTTCTGGAGGTGGACGATGAGTTTTAGATCTTAATGCGGGCGTATCTCGCTGGATCAATTCCCCCCCTCCTCCCACCCTCTATGAGGGTGAGGTTGGGAGGGTGAGGCAGGGGGTGTAGAAATTATGTTATAATTTCTCTATTAATCTACCCTCCCTCCCCTCTATATGGGGGTGTAAGGAGAATTAATAGAGAAATTATAATATAATTTCTCTGAATTCCCCATCCCCTCTATATTTCTCTATTAATTCCCCTCTATTATTTCTCTGTATGGGGGAGATTGGGAGTGTGAATTAAGATGGGGAGGGGGAGAGGCGGAGATTAATGAGAGAGGGTATATCTGTAATTTCTCTGATAATCTCCCAACTCCCTCCCTCTATATACGAGGTGTGAGTGACATTAATAGAGGGTATAGATATATATAGAGTGGGCCGAGGTGACTGTTAATAGAGTATAATATAATTTCTATTAGTCTCCCATATTATATATAGAGGGTGGGAGGCGGGGAGCATTAATAAGAAATTATGTTATAATTTCTCTATTAATACTCCCTCCACCCTCTATTAATTCCCCCCCTCCCACTCTCTATTAATTCCGCCCCTCACCCTCTATAATTAAAGGCCCTAATTTGTATAAAACCTAGTGGGTTTGTAAAATAAACTTTGTTATGTCAAAATGTTGCTATATAAAATTTATTAACCATGTCATCCAAACAAAAACTATTTTATATTGTTGTGATTGCTACATCCCATAGCGCTGCGGGTAAAAATGATGGTGCATTGTCAGATGCCATTAAAAAAATGTGTGGCGCATTGTCCAGGTGCTTTGATATTAGGTTTATATGTTGTCTGATTCTGCTACATCCATACGAGAAAAATGGCAGTATGCTTGCTTCAAAACCTACTGAGGAAAAGCGACCTGGGTTCTAATCCACTGTGACCACAAGTGGCCATGTCTATCGCCCATGAACAATAATTTTTTTTTGTTATTTTTAATCATTGAGCATTGTGATAAGTTGATCAAGTAATTCTTTAATCTTATTTAGTAAATGTGAAAAGTAATTACATAAACGTACATCTTTATAAATGAGGAAGTTATTTTATCAAAATCTCATCCATTGATTGGAGAGGACGACGAAGAAGAATATATAACATCTTCAATTCCCAACCCTAAGATTGAAATTTATGATTAAAAGGGTGATTAGTCCATCAATTGTCAATAAATCGACAACTTTGGTAATAATAGGAATTTGAGGGCTGATTTTGGAATCCATCTTCTATTTGTTGACTTGATTTTGTAACATATTAATGTGATATTTTCCTCCACCATTTGGTATTAAATAAGTACTGGGATGTTCATCAATCTGAGGGCCTACTCTGGTGTTTACATTTCAGCTTTCAGGTACCTTTTGGAGTGATCATTTAGTTAGTCAAATTTAACACTATTTTCCTCCTTCCATTCCATTCTTTCCATCTTCCATTTATTTCCATCCTTCTTCTTTATTTATTCCATTTTATTCCTCCATTCCTCTGGGATCTCTTCTGTGCATTTCCTTCCTATCTATTTTCCATTCTTTATTTCTTCCTCTTCCATTATATATATATATATATTCCATTTTATTCTCTTATCTTCCTTCTGTTCATTTTCTCTTTCCTTTCCTTATATTCTTCATTTATTCCTTCCATTCTTTATCTATTTATCCATTCCATTTCTTATTTATATTCCTTCTTTTCTTTCTCATTTCCATTTTTCCGTCCATCTGTATGCCTCTTTCTTCATCCTCCTTCCATTGTTCCTTCTGTGTCCATCTTTTCTTCCTATATATTACTGGGGTGTGTGTCCATTCCTTCCATTCCTCCTTCCTTCCATTATTTTTTCTTCGTGTCTTTCGTATCTGCATTATATATTTTTGTGTGATTCCATTTATATTTTCCTTATTTCCTCTCATTATATTTCCATTATCCATCCATATCCTTCTGTCTCTGTCCATTCTTTTCTTCCATTTTCAAGTTTCTCCTACTCATTCCGTTCCATTTTCACTGTCGTGCTCATATTCCATTTGTCTCTCATTCCTTCCTTCCATATTTCCTTATATATTTCTGTCTATATTTCGTTTCTTTCTGTGTTTTTTATGTCTCCATTAAAGTGTGTCAAGTGTATTCCATTCTTTCATCTCATGTCCATGTTGTCAAGTTGGATTCCTGTCTCTCTAGGGCGTCTGTTCCTGATCATGTGGCTATTTTCCTCTCTTTGTCTCCTGTCTCTCCATGGTGGGTCCTGTTCTTTCCTTGTGTGTGCCTGCTGTCCATTGTGGTCTGGTCTCTTTGTCTCCTGTCCATGTGTCTCTTTGTGTCTCTCACTGTCTCTGTCTGTGTGATTCTTTCTTTCTCTTTGTCCATGTGTTCTCACTCTGTCTCACTCGTTGTCTGGCTGTAGACCTGGGCTTCCATGGTCTCATACCTCCACTCTCACACCTTCCTCTGTCTCCCCTCTCTTTGTCTTTTCCTTCTCTCTCTCTCTCTCTCCATGGGTTTCTCTCCTCCTTCTCCTCTCCCCACCCCTCTTTCTGTCTCCCTCCTCTTCCGTTTTCTCCTCCTCACTCTGTGCTCTCTCTCTCTCTCTTTGTTTTGATTCTCTGTCTCTCTTCGTCTCAGTTTCTTTTTGGTCTTGTTGGGGCTCTCTCCCTTCCGTTTCCTTCTCCCTCTCATGTCTCCGTCCTTCTATCTCTCAGTCTCTGGGGCTCTGTGTCTTGGTCTTTCCCTCCTTGTCTCCTCCTTGTCTGGGCTCTGTCCCTCCTCCTATGCCCTTCCGTTTATCTCTGTTTCCCTCCTCTCTCCTCCACTCTCACCCCGTTTGTCTCTTTGTCTGTCTCTCTACACCCCTTCCGTCTATTTCCCCTTCCTCTCAGACTCGCTCTCTCTGCCCTCTGCCTCCTCTCTCTCTCTCTCCTCCCACTATCTCTCCTCTCTCTCTCGTGCATGCCTCAGCTGTGTCCCACTTCCTCTCTCTCTCTGTGCATGCCTCCTTTGTCCATCATCTCTCTCCCACTCTCCCCCTTTCTCTCTTTACTGCTTTGTTTGCCCTTCCCTCCCTCCCCTTCCTCTCTGCACTCTCTCTACCCTCTCTTTGTGTCCTCTCCACTCTCCTCCCCTCTCACACACTCTCTCTCTCTCTCTCTCCTACCCTCTCTCTCTCTCTCTCTCTCTTTGCCCTCGTTCCACCTCCTCTCTCTTTTGTCCGTCCCACTCTCTGCCTCTCTTATGTCTTTGTTTCTCTCTCCGTCCTCCCTTCTTTCTCCTCCTCTCTCTTGAACCCCTCTCTCTCTCCATATCAGCTTTGTCGGCCTCCTGTTTTTTCTCTACCCTCCTTCTCTCTTTGCCTGTTGCGTCTAGCCTTCCTCCTCGGCTCATTGTGTCCCCATCCTTTTCTCTCTAGATCTCCCCTTGCTCTATTTTCCTCTATCCTGTCCCTTCTCTCTCCCCCATTCCATCCTCCCCCCTCTCTCTCTCTCTCTCTCATACACACACACTTTACATGGACTAACTTTGTTTTCATTTCTCCCCCTCACACACTCTCTTTCTTGCCTCTCTCTCTACACTCCCCTCTTTGTCTTCCTCTTTCTTAATCCTCACACACACTACCCTCCCTCTGTTTGTTCCTCTCTCTCCTCTCAGGACTCTCACACACTATGTGGTTTGGTTTGTTGAAGACAGAGAAATGGCTGACCTGAATGTCAAGTCTGGACCCTATACATAGAAGAGACCCTGGACATGGAATGAGATGGAAGGATAAGACCTAGACCATGACCTGGACCATGACATAGAGCTAGACCTAAACCATTACCTAGAGCTTTACCTAGACAATGACCTAGACCCCCTAGTTCCATCTAATCCTAGGATAACCTATAATCAACCCTTAAACCCCTCCACACTCAATCCCTAATTGCACTAAGCATAATATACCTCTTGTCAAAAGCCCCACAAATCTTACTTGTATTGGTTGCTCCTAATAGTGATATGCTTCAAAACCTTTTTCAATCCTAATCCCTTGGGTTGGGTGCTCATCCTTTCCCAATAGGAAAGCATGATCATTCTAGGAAAGTGCATGTGTTTGGAATCGTCGATATAGGAATTCATGTGTTCATGTTTGTGTAGTTTTATGTGCCAGGTGCTCCTCAGCCTTTTCTATCTGAAGGGAAGGTGTGTAATGGTAAGGTATGGAATGGAAAGTGAATGAAAGGGAAGGCATGGCATGACATGCTGACATGGAAGGAAAGGAAAGGTGGGCATGGAAGGTGAGGTCATTGATTGCCAATGGTTGTTTGTTAAAAAAGGAATTAGTGGGATGGGACTCAGTGATGGAGCGATTTTTCTAAAATCAAAATTAAATTAATTTTAAGGATCGACGAGTTGGTGACAAAAGGAATGAAAATAAAATAGGGAAGAACTGCATATAGAAGAATAGAAGGGGAGATAATGAAATGGTTCTCTGAGGTATGGGAGAAGTGAGAAATACATTGGAATAGAGGAGAATGAGAGCAGTGGTTGGAGTGGAGTGGAATTATAATAGATTGTTTTATTTTCTTGATAAAGATATTTTACCACTTAAATATAGGTGGGTTCTATTTTATTATTCAATTAGGTATGCATTGGACAAATCTAAACATCTTCTAAGGTGAAGTCAAGGCTCAAAGATGAATAAGGATATGTGTGATGAGGGAAATGTAGCCTACTTTTTGTTCCATTAAGTGGCCCTTCTTCCAGCCCATTCATCCACCATTTCCTTCCCTGTTTCCTTCCAGCCACCTTCCATTTCCTTGGCTTTCCTGCTGCTCCCATTTAAGTGCCGTTCCATGTTTATATGTCTTCTGAATACCAATCATTCCACCTATGGTTTATAATAATTTCCATCTTTATATATTAATTTATAATGTGGTCTTCCTGTCTGGTGTATTCCAATTCTTTATCCTTCTTGTTCATTCCATCCATTTCTTTATTTATACCTTTTGTGTGTGTTCATTGTTTTCTCCATACCTCTCAGTCTCCATTATTTGATTTTATATTCCATCCACTGGTGTCTTCATTATATATTTATTTACATTTCTTATATTATATTATTATTCTTTCCTTTATTTATTTATTCTTTCTTCCATATTTATGTGTATTTTTCAATATTATATATTCTACATGCCTCTACCCCTCACTTCCTGTCTCTCCTCTATCTCTACATCCACCTCTTGGTCTTCACCTCTCCCTCTCCATCCATCTCTTCCTCTTTTTATCTCTCCTTTATCCATATTCCTTCAATAAAGTGTGTCTCCTTTCCTTTCCATTTCTCATGCATTCCATTTTATATTCTGTGCTGTGTACATTTCTTCCTTGTCTCTCTTTTTGTGCCGTTGATCACCACATATTCATTGGGGTCTCTGTCTCGTTGTTCTCTCTGTTTTTTCTTTGTCTCGTGTGTCGTGGGTTGTCTGGGATAATCTGTCTTGTGTGTCCACAGTTGTTCCTTTCAGTGTGTCCTGTGTTCGTTGTTTCTTCCTTTTCATTCTGGGTCTTTGTCCTGTGTCCATAGTTGGTGTCCCTCTTTTCCTTGTGTTCGGTCCATGTGCTGTATGGGCTTGTGTGTGTGTTTCTGTTGGTCCTTGTCCGTTGTCTGTGTGATGATTCGATTTCTCTGTCCATTCTGTGTCGGTGTGTTCAGTTCCTGTTGGTGTTCTCCGTGTTGGGGTCTTTCCTTCGTTTCTGTCTCTGGGGTGTGTGTGTGTGGGGTTCTGTGTGTGGGATGATTCCATTCTGTCCTGATTTCTTCCTTTCCTTGTGTCATGGTCCTTGGTCTTCTTTCTGCATTCTGTGTTCTTCTGTGTGGTCTTCCATTCGTGTGTGTCCATTCGTGTGTGTGTTCATGTTGTGTCTCACCTGTGGGGTTCATGTGTGTCTCTGTCCTTTGGGGTCGGTCGTATTCCTCCATTTCCTCTCCATTCCATGTGTTCGTGTCTCGGTCTGGGTCCATGTGTGTCTGTGTGGTCCATCCATTTCCTTCTGGGGATCAGTCTCCGTTTCATTCCTTTTCATTTTATTTCATGTGCTGTCCATGTTTTGTGCTCGTGTTTGTGTGTGTCTCTTTTCGGTGTCTTTGTGTGTGTGTGTCGTGTGGTCGTCATATGTGTGTGGGGATCATTAGACCTGTGGTGGGGTCTCCGTTGTTCCTTCTCGTGTGGGTCCTTCGTGTGTGTGTCTCGGTCTGTGTGGTGTGTTATGTGGTCTTCGTGTCCATGTGTGTCCATTCTGGTCGTTCTTTATGTGTGTGTTGGTCTCCTCTCATTCCATGGTTGTCTCGGTCCTGGTCCATTCTATCCTACGTTCTTCCTTTCTGTTGTCTGTCGGTCTCGGGGTTATCCGTTATGGGCTCCAAAGTTTTCATCCGTTTCCTTCCATGTCATGCCACATTGTCAAGTGGTCCTGGTGTGTTCTTCTGGGGGTCCATGTCTGGGGTTTCGTTCCTTGGTGATCATGTGGATTGTTGTTTCAAGTCCATCTCCACGTGTCTGTGTGCACCCCTCTGTGTCTTCTCCCTCACTCTCCTCTCTACCCCTTTTTGTCTCCTCTCTCTCCACTCCACACTCCTTTACATGGTGAGACCTGGGACATGGGAATGTCTAGGGCATGGGACACCTGGACCTGGACCGTTGACAGGGATCTCTCTCTCTCTCTCACGCCTTGTCCACGTCCATGTGTTCCTCTGCCTCTCTTTCTCTCACTCGTTGTGGTCTTGGTCTCGGGTCTCTTCCCTCTTTCTCTCTTCCTGTCTCCCTGTCTTTCTCTCCTCTCTCACTGTGCCTCTTGTCTGTCTTGTCTCTGTGTTCGTTTCTTGTCTTCTGTCTCGTTCTCTCCATGTGTTGGTCCATTTTCGTGTCTCGATTCTGGGTCCTTGGTCTCCACTCACTCTCTCTCTCCCTCTGCATTCTCTCTCTCTCTCTCTCTCTCTCTCTCTCACATGGTTCTCCTCCTCTCCTCCATCTCTCCCCTCTCTCTCCCCATCTCCTCTCATGTCTGTCTCATCTCTCCCCACTCCTGATTCCTCCCTCATGCCTCCCTCTCTCTTGTTTGTTGATTCTCATCTCATCTCTCCCTCTTTCTGTGTCTCTCCCCCCCATCCCTCCCAAACCCCCCCTCTCTCTTTCTTCCTCTCTCTCTACATCCCTCTATCTCTCCCATCTCACTCAAGCTCTCTTCTACTCTTTTTTGTTCTTTCGCCCCTCCCATATCTCCCTCTCCCCTCCTTATATTTCTTTCATGGCCTCCTCTGTCCCCCCTTACTCTATACCCCTTTCCATTTCTCACTCATTGTATGCCTTCATCTAGTCCTCTATTCTCCCCCAGTTTCTCTCTTTATGTCTCTCTACCCCCCTTCCATATATTTTCCCCTTCCTCTCACACTTTATCTCACTCTCTCTCTACCCCCCTCCTCCCTCTCTCCCCACTACCTCCTACTTCCTCTCTCTTCCTCCCTCTCTCATACATATACCTCTCACTTTTGTCCACTTCCTCTCTCTCCCCACTTTTCCCCCTTTCTCTCATACTGTCCTGCCCCATGTCCCTCCCCTTCCTCTCTCTCTCTCTCTCTCTCTCTCTCTCTCTCTCTCTGCCTCTCCTCCTCTCACACTCAAACACTCCCACCACATCTTCCCTCTTTGTTTCTCTCTCTACTCTCACTTGCACCCTCTCTCTCTCTATCCCCTCCTCTCTCTCTCTCTCTACTCTCTCTCTCTCTCTCTCTCTCTCTCTGGAATATTCTCACTCTCACTCTCTATACCTCTTTCTCTTTCCCTCATTATACCTCCCTCTTTTTCCATCTCACTGTTGAATCTGCTATATCTTGTTTTGTCTCTACGTCCTCGCATTCTCTCCCTCACTCCCTATCTCTCTCTCTCTCCATATCACTCTCAATAACTTTCTTTTCTCTACCATATTCTCTCTTTACCTATTATATCTAACCCTCCTCTCTTCTTGCTCATTGTATTCCCCTCCTTTCTCTCCCCAATCTCCCCTTGATCCCTTTCCTCTATCTTTTTTTTCTCTCTCCTTCTCTCCCATTCTTTCTCTCTCTCTCTCTCTCTTCTCTCTCTCTCTCTCTCTCTCTCTCACTCCACGCACACACACACTTTGTTTTCCTTTCTCCCCCCCTCTCTCTCTCACTCACACACACACACACACTTTGTTTTCCTTTCTCCCCCTCTCACACACTCTTTCTTCCTCTCTCTCTACACTCCTCTCAATTTCTTCCTCTCTCTTACTCTCACACACTCTCTCTCTACCCCCCTTCTATGTATTCCTCTCTCTCACTCTCAGACTCTCACACACTATAGAAAGTTTGGTACATCGAAAGGAAAGAAATGGAATTGACCTAGACATGTCAAGATCTAGACCTAGACATAGCAAGACCTAAGCATGGAAAGGAATGGAAATACTTAGACCTATACCATGACCTAGACCATATACCATGACACATTCCATGAAATCATGGAGTTGTACCTAGACCATGACCTATACCATGACATATACCTACACCTATACCATGACCATGACCTAGACCATGACCTAGATCCCTATCTATACCATGAACTAGATGCCCCTAGCTCCATCTAATCCTAGGAATAACCTATAATTGACCCTTAACCCCATCCACACTCGATCCCTAACTGCATTAATAATATACCTCTTTTTAAAGGCCCCACAACTCTTACACCCACATATTGGTGTTCTAACCATTGATCTATGATTTAAAACACATTCAATCCTAATCCCTTAGGTTGGGTGCTCATCCTTTCCCAGTAGGAACACATGCACGTTCCTAGAAATTCCATGTGATTTAGCATGCATGCATTACAGAAATTCATATGTGTTCCTGCTGGATAGTTTTATATGCCAAGTACACTCCTAAAAATCTTCTATCTCAAAGGGAAGGCATGGCATGGCATGGCATGGCAAGGCAATGCAAGGAATGGAAATGAAGAGAATCACATGGAAAGGAAAGGAAAGGTAAGGCATGAAAAATTCAGGTGTGTTCCACTAGTGTTGTTAAAAAAATAAAATTTGTAGGGATGGGACTTAGAGCGTGGGATGGATTTATTTTTCCTAAAATCAAAATTAAATTAATTTTAAGTCTGATGAGTTGGTGACAAAAGGAATGAAAATAAAATAGGGAATAACTTCATATAGAATAAAACAATAGAGAAGAGAGGAGATAAGAGCGTTAGTTCTCTGGCCTGGGAGAAAGAGATGAGAAATACATTGGAACAGAGAGGAGAATAGAGCATTGGTTCGCTAGGTGGTGGAGGTAGGTAGGTATAATAATTTGTTTTATTTCTTGATAAAATATTTTACCATAAATATGAGTGTGTTCTATTTTATTATTCCATTCGTATACATCGAATAAATCCAAACATATTCTAAAGGCGAAGTAAGGCTCAAAGTGAATAAAGGATATGTGTGATAGGGAAATGTAGCCTCGCCTGTAAGTTGAGTGTTATTTTCTTCTTCTTATTCCATCAAAGTACTTTTATGAGTACTTATATGAGCATGACCATGACCTAGACCATGAACTAGACCTAGACCATAACCTAGAACTTGACCTATTCCATGACCTAGACACCCCTAGCTCCATATAAGCCTAGAAATAACCTATACTATAACCTTAACCCTCTCCACACCCAGGCCCCAAGTGGAGTTTTCCTATACCTCTTTTTTAATAATGATATTTTATGGATATGATCATTCACCTATGGTTTAGTAATGATTTCACATGATTTAATGATGGTTATAGTACGCTGATTCTGTTTTGTATTTTAATATAAGCATAATATTTTAGTGTATTTAATTATTTATATGGAATATTTATCCTTCATTGAACGTTTTTATTAATTCATTTTTAAATCATTTTACCTTTCACATTTCTTACCTTTTTGGTGATTTGAATTGATTTCATTGTCATGTTTTCTCATGTCTCTCTAGGATTTCCCATTGTTTGATTATATATTATCAAAAGTCCATGATTGATATATTTTATTGTGATATTTTCATAGATTATGTATTACTATAACACTTATCTACTTGTACATTCCTCAATATTATATTTTTGTTGTTATCCATTTACAGCTTGGTAACAAGCGTAAAAGGTTAAAAATTTCCTTGACTTTGTATTGTTTGGAATCAATGTTAGACATTCCCTAGATTATGTATGACAAAACACTTATCTATATGTATTATCACACACTCTCTCTATACCCATCCTCCCTCCGTTCCACAATCTATGCTCTCTCTCCTACATCTACCATCTCTCTCCCACCTCTCTCTCTCTCTCTCTACCCCCCTCCTGGTCTTCCTCTCCCACCCTCTCACACTCTCAAAAAATACATCTCTACCCCTTTCTCTCTTTACCTATTACATATAAACCTCTCTCTATCACTAATTTTATCCCCCTCCCTCTCTATTCCCCACTCTCCCCACCTTTCTCTCGTTTATTCTATCTAACCCCCCTTCCCTCTTTCCCTTCCCTTCCTCTCACTCTCTCTCTCTCTAGCCCCCTATCTATCTCCCTCTCCCTCACTCTCACACACTCTAATTTTCTTCCCCTCTCCCCCTCTTACACTCTCTTTCTTATTCTCTCTCCACCCTCCCTCTCTAAATCACAAGGAAAGAAGTGGCCTTAACCTAGACATGCCAAGACATATACCTAGACCTAGACATAGACATAGAAAGACCTAGACCTATATGATGATGATAGTGAATACCATGACATATACCTAGAGATATACCTATAACATCACCTAGACCATGATATAGAGCTATAACTAGACTTGTACCATGACATAGAAATATACCATGACCATGACCTAGAGCTTGACCTAAACCATGACCTAGACCTCCATCTAAGCTTATGCATAACCTATACTTGACCCTTAACCCCATCCACACTCGAGCCCCAAGTGAACTATGCATATACCTCTTGTTAAATGCCCCACAACCCTTACACCCACATCTTGGTTCTCTAACCATTTCTCTATGCCTCAAAACACATTCAATCCTAAGCCCTTAGGTCCTAGTTCTCTCCAAAACCATATACATATTTATTCATAATTATGTTCGGTCTACAAGAAATGATATTATATGTTGTATTAAGAGTGTGCACATGCTCTTGTGACTTAAATCCTTGAGTTTGTGCACTCATTCTTTCCCATAGGAATTTGAGTTTGTGCATTCGTTATAAGAATGCATAGGAATTATTAATGGGTAGTTTTATGTGTCAAGCACACTCTTTAACCTCATATATCTCAAAAACTTGAACAAGCCCGACATCTGTACATACAAATAGCAAGAATAGACAGGAAAAAAAAATGTATTGTTGTTATCTAAACCTAATTAACCCTAAAAAAATAAACAAAATTTGAATTTTGAGTTTTATGATTGACTATTGAGAGAAGAATAGTGCCTACTATATTTTTTGGGGAACATGGGGTCAATTAAAGACTCCTTTTGATCCAGATTATTTTCGGCAGGAAATGAGAGTAGAGATGTAATAAAGAAATGTACAGAGATATATCAGACATCCAATAATATAACATAAATGTATAAGAAATGAAACTATAAACAAAGAGATACATTAATACACATTTTTCTATTAATGAGCAAAAATGTACAAAGACAGTAAAAATACAGAGTGAAAGACTCACTAGAATGGTGCCAACTTATCTCTGAGAAGAGATGTGTCCACTAATCGCATTCACAAGAAGATGATTTTAAAATGAGTCTCCAAAGGACTTTTTATCATAAAGAAAATCCAAAACCCTAACCCTGAAAGATGAAAAGCCAACAGTTTTGTGGACCCCGTTTTGGGTAGTTTGGTGTATCAACTTCAGGGGGGCATAACTTTGGCATATGATCTCCGTTTTGGGTGCACGATAGATCATTGGAAAGGTATCATCGAGGAGATTCATGTAGGGGGATAAATCAGACCCTTTGGCTGTCATTGAGAAGCTCTACCCCAAAAAACCTTCATTTAGGCCCTGAAAATGGCCCCAGTAGTTAAAACTGCTAAAAATAGTAAATTATTAAATTTGCCAAAAAGTTGTTTTGAGCCAGTTGGAAAAGGTAGGTAGCCACCCATATCCACCTACATCAATCCTCCCTCCTTAGGAAGAAATGGTCTCCATTGCGTTGAGTTCCCGGGGGAGAGGGAAAAACATTTTTTGAATATGCATCTTGATGAGCTGCATTCCTTGTTGGATAAGTTGTGTTTCTTAGCTTGTTGAAGGTTGTCACAAACATGTGGCTGGAAGGGTTGGAAATTTTTAACTAGTCTAGCTACATGAGATTCATTTTTTCAAAAGGAATCTTTACACTTTGTTGCAATCTTGTCGACCTTCTTTTGTTGGATATAAGTTGATTAGGCTGAGGTTGTAGTGGTTGCAGTATCCTTCTGTTCACCTTTTGAACAGATTGTGAAGAAGCTAAATTTTGTAGTATGAGATACTACCTTGTGGCACTATTTAGGTGGAACAGTAGTTGAAACTACATATGGAATTATGTAGAGATGACCCCCCAAAGAAACAATGAAACTGCGGCGTTGAGACTCATAAACAACATGGCTCTTACACATATATGGTTGGCCCAAGAGAACATCACAAACATTGAGTTGGGAAACATCGCATAAAACCTCATCCTTGAAGGGTTGGATGTCGTATGACAATTGAAACTATTGGATAACATGGAGATCTTGACCTTGGTGAAGCCACCCGATGTTGTATGGCCACGGGTTTGGTGTTGTCGACAATCCCAATTGTTTCATGACCTCTACTAAGATGAGGTTCTTCTAGCTTCCACTATCAACAATAAAATGCAGCAGGGTCCCCTTCACCTACATCCGTGAATGAAAAAGGTTCTCCCCATCTTCAGGATCTGTTGGTTCTTCTGGTTGAATTGTTGTGGCCACGACAATAGAAATGGGGTCTGCGTCGATGATCTGTCTTTTACTAGTATTTTCAGAATCATATTCTGAATAAGGGCTCATCTCCTTGTCTTTCATCTCGACCACCAATGACTGTTTTGAGAGACATTCCTCGGTGTTGTTCCATGGGATTTTGTGGAAATCGCACCATTTTCCTGTGTCTTTCTTTGTCTTCCTGTGACCCTTCTTTTCCTATGGCTTGGACTGGTTTTCGGGAGATTGTTTGTTAGGGACATCTTTATCATACATTAGTTGTTTCATATTTATAGACCCAAATCCATGTTTGTTCTGGTGATTAAATTTCTTCTCGATTTTAACATCATATCGATAAGTAGCACCGAGTGATGAGATGTCTAGAAAATCCATTTCAGTTTGGATGTATCTATGTAGAACCCCACGGTATTTCAGAACCAAATGTTGTTGAAAGTCTTTGATACCCAGCTTGGTGCGCAAGGTATGTAAAGTATTGGTGAACTCCGGAACTTCTTGGCCCCTCTCTTGCCGCATTGTGGTCCATCTCATATACTTCTCCTCATAGTTTCCAACAGGGTAATATTGTTCCTTTACTCCGTCCACAAAAAAATCCCAAGTGGGATCGGCCCCATATATTCCAAACTCTTTTGTTGAACTTTTCTCCCAGTAAGTTTCCCACCAATGTTTGACATGGGGGAGAGCATTTTAAGGAGTGTGAAGGTGATCTTTTCCCTGTCTAAAAAATGGTGAACAGAGAAATAACCTTCTAACATATTTAACCATTTGTCTATGGCATCCACATCTATCTGACCTTCAAATATGGTAATATCAAAATTAACCTATACCTTGAAAGGAGAGGTTCTTCCAAAGTGGTTGTTTAATAAATATGTGCCTGCTGTTATCAAAAAAAGTTGAAGGATGTGGGAAAAATTATCCATCATTTCGTCCCTATGTCACATGAGAGCTTGCTCAAGCAACAAATTGATAGAATCGTCTGCTCCGTAATTTTTCTTTCCTTCCACCATGGAGGGTTTCTTGGGTGTGAGAGAGTGATTTTCTTCAATAGATAAAATATAGAGACCCAACTTTCTATACTCGGACCTCGTCGAGGACATGCACTGAAAAAAATGATCAAGAGCAGCCTTCTCTGATACCACCGATCCTGATTATTTTCGGCACAAAATGAGAGCGGAGATATAATAAAGCAATGTACAAAGATATACCATATATCCAATAATATAATAGAAATGTATCAGAGATGTAACCATAAACACCATGATACATTAATACACAATTTTCTATTAATGAGTGAAAATGAACAAATACTATAAAAATACTAAGTGAAGGACTCGCGATAATGGTGGCAACTTATCTCTGAGAAGGGATGTGTCCGCTACTCGCATTCGTAAGAAGATGATTTTACAATGAGGCTCCAAATGCATTTTAATCATAAATAAAATCCAAAACCCTAACCCTAGAAGATGAAAATCCAACAGTTTTGTGGACCTCATTTTTGGTAGTTTGGTGTATCAACTTCCCGGGGGCGTAACTTTGGCATACAATATTCGTTTGGGGTGCATGATAGCTCGTTGGAAAGGTATAATCGAGGAGATTAATTTAGGGGGCTCAATTAGAGACTTTTTCTATTGCTGAGAATATAGACCCAAAAAAACCTTCATTTAGGCCTCAAAATGGCCCCAATAGTTAATAACTGCTAAAAATAGTAAATTACAAAAATTGCCAGAAAACTGTTTTGAGCCAGTTGGAAAAGGTGGGTGGACATCGATATCCACCTGGATCACCTTTGAAGTGATGTATGTGCATATAGGGATATATATATGTTTTTTCACTACTAACCCTACAACATTATCCTAGTATCTCAATAGGTCTTCAAATATAGTTCAAGGGAAGTTTCTTCACTAGTAACCTTCCAATTTTTTTTAGAAGTGGATTTTCTTGAAGAAAGAACCAAAATAATGCACAGCCATCATTAGAAAATCATGGTTATACTTAAATTCATTCATAATAAAAACCACAAGACAAGATGAGACCACTTACTCAAGAAATCTTTCATCCATCAAAACCCTAACGATGAACATCCATGAAGTAAAGCATCCACAAAACATCCTCTCCAAAAATCCACTCTAACTATCCATCCATACTGATTTTCATAAGAGAGAAATAAGTATAAGACAAGTAGTGGTAAATCTCGACAAGTATCAATGATTTACAAGTTAGAATTTGATTAATTGGGTTGGTTGTCATTGATGTCAACCCTTGAAGCAAGTACGGTAGAAAATTTCAATATCCCCAACAGTACGGTTAAGGGACTTCATTTTGATTGATGTATAATGGTATGAAAATTAATTTCTTAGCAAGTAAAATTATTTTATATGGATAGTACATTTCATGCCATTTCCAGTGATATGTGGAACATCACATAAATCCTCACGGTTAGAGAGTTATGGCCTTGTGAAGTTGGAGAACCCTCATGATTTATCTAGAAGGTCAAAGAAGCCAAATTATTCTACAAGCTCCTAGAAAATGCTGACTAGTCAAGTGGGTTAAACTAGGAGTTAATCATGGGTTAAGTTGTTGCAATTATAAAATAATAAAAAATAATTTAGTTGCAACTAGAAGTGGATAATTTACTAATTGTAGAAAAGTGGGTTAGAAGTGGACAAGTGGTTAGAAGTGGATTAGCCCTAAAATAAGGAAATTGGGTTAAGTTTGTTAGAAGGTAACCCATTGAGGTAGCTACATGGAAGTATAAATAAGAGAGAAAGTATATCCTATTAGCACCTATTGATGACATTAAATATCTATTATTCTGTAAGGTTTATTTCAGGTACTCATTGATGCATATGAAGTTTTGAAAGTATCAGGTAACACGAAGGGTTGACGGTGAAATTTTCAGAATTTGAGAAAACACTGAAAAAACCCTATTTTTTTAGGTGTACACGAGATATAGTGGAATAGAGCATGTACACATGTAGGTTGAAGGATAACAGAGTGCGTACATATGCATGTTGAATAAGGAGCAATCATGTACAGTTCAGAAAAGCCATGAAAAAATGAGAAGATGAAGATGTCAGGTCTCTAGAGTGTGAAAGCAAGATCCCATGAAGGTCTACAGTGATCAGGTACAACATATCTATCTACAGGTTCAAAATGTATGTATTATTCCTATGTGTAGTTGGATATTGTTTTCTACATGAGATATGTTCATGGGGTTTTGAGAATTTTCCCTAGAGATGTTATTAGTTGCATGACACTTACAGTATAATTCAGATATACATAAATACAATGGTGGTATAATTAATATATTTTTATTGGCACATATTGTTGGTGTTGAGGAATATCTTGTATTTCTTGGAATCTGGTTAAGGTTTTGTGTGGTTCATGGTTGAGAGATTGTATTTGTGAAGTGGTTGATGTATTGAGAGGTTGTATATTAGTAAGGGTTTGATGTCTAGTCCATGCGAGGGTTATTATGCTTGTTCATGATTATACATACTTGTATGACACATGACTAGAGATACATATATGCACTTGGTTAAGGGATATGTATGAGGATGTATTCATAGGGAACAATTATAGTATGGACACATCGACACGTTGTAGATTGATGTGACATAGGCAACAAAAGGTCATAGTTTTTCAAGAAAAAGAAAACTATAGTTTTCAGAAGGCATACGTAGGCTACAGTATAGACAAGACGCGTATATATGTAGGCTACACTATAGACAGGTCATGTACCTTTTGGGTTTTTGATTGATACATGAAGGTTAGAGGTACAGGTTGATCACATGTGTTTGGTACAGGTTGGGTACAAGTTGTTGGCACATATTGGTATAGCTTTACATTGGTATATCTCACAGTGACAGTGTGGCAATGGTTTCATCATTTTCAATTATATTTTAGGGTGGCAGGACGGGGCAAGGATAGGTGGTTGTAGCCACCTTCTAGTTGTATCCAGAGAACATAGGGGGTTGTAGCCTCCTTCTGGTTGTAGCCAAAGAATTGGATATTTGGACCTTCTCTCAGGTTGTAGCCTTAAAATATAGGGGGTTGGAGCCTCCTTCAAGTTGCAGCTAGAGAACAAATGAATTTGGTGCTTCCAATGAATTTAATTATTAAAGACATATAAGAAAAACCATTCTGTCATTTTCTCCTGCATTGGGTTTCCACATAAAAATACTATTGTACTATGCATGTGTGTGATTGTTCCTTATTTATGGTTTATTTACTCTACACTTATTGGATGATAATGTTACATTGATCATAAATATAGATAACACTTACATAATGTGGTTAAAAAGGATTAAAAATCTCTATTACCAATTCACCCCCCTCTCAGTAATCCAACAATTGGTATCAGAGCAAGTTCCTTCAAAAATCAGTTTAACCACTGAAAGGTAGATCATGGAGAGAAACAATATGTATAAAAATGGAATACCATAATTTGATGGACAAAACTATGCATTATAGAGAAGAAAGATGAAAACATATGTACAAGCACATGGATTTTAGGTTTGGAAATAATGTGTAGATGGATATAAAGAACCAATAGTTCCACCGAAAAATTACAATGGAAGGAAACTCAGTCTAAATAATTCAAAAGCCATAAATGCACTTTTGAATGGTCTTTGTGATTTGGTATATGTCAATGTCATGCATTGCAGCTCTGCTAAAGAGATTTGGGAAAAAATTCAGAATATTTATGAAGGATATGAACAAGTCAAGGCATCAAAGATTCAAACTTACATAGGTCAATTTGAATAGCTAAAGATGAAGGAAAATGAGAATATTGCAGCTTACTTCTTACGAGTTGATGAAATAGTGAATGCAATCATAGGATTGGGAGAATAAGATCATGAATCTATAATTGTTCAAAAGGTACTAAGATCTCTTCCAATGATATTTGATCCTAAGATCTCAACACTATAAGAAAGAACATATATAGACTCAATAATCATGGATGAACTACATGGAATTTGCACAA
Organism: Picea sitchensis; assembly: GCA_010110895.2. Lineage (NCBI taxonomy): Eukaryota > Viridiplantae > Streptophyta > Pinopsida > Pinales > Pinaceae > Picea > Picea sitchensis. The sequence goes on from SNQJ01S0006212.1 coordinate 49,396, forward strand.
CCTATGACATGAGAGCTGAACATGATAATCTAGATATAAAAGAAGAAAAATTCAAAGAATACAAGAAGTCAAAGAAAAAGGGAAATCGAAAGGAAAAAAAAAAAATAGCAGCAACGGTGACATATCGGAAGACGATGAAGAAGTAGCCAACTTTGTCAAAAGAATGAAAAAGGGAACCAACAACATATATAGAGGTAATATTCCACTGATTTGTTTTAATTTTAATGGTATTGGTCATTTTTATAACAAGTGTCCTCACAAGAAAAATAAAAGAATTGAAGAAGATGATTCAAATAGAAATCAAACATATAAAGGAAAAAGAACCAAAAAATAAAGTATTCAAGAAACGTTTTTGCACCAAATAAGATGACTCCTAATTGGATGAAGATGAAGTCAATGAAAGTGAGACAAAATGAGTTATATTCATGGAAATAGAAAACTCCGATAAAGAATAAGCAGAAGAAGAATATGAAGAGGCAAAAGTTGATTATAGAGAATAATTGTTAAGTGCCATATATGTAATAGAAAGGGAAAAAAAAGAAAAACAAATCACTACAGGGAGAACTAAAAAGAAAAGAGGAAACACAAAATTCTAACTTTGAAGAATTGGAGAAGATGATCTCTAATCTAAAAATTCAAGTTGAATAAGACAAAAGAATCGAAGAAGCACTGAAAGAACAGTTAGAAGAAAAGGACAAGATCATTGGAAATTTGGAAGCAGAGGTTGTTACATTGAGAAAAGACCTTCAACATAAAAACATCCAGAATAAATCAAAGGTTTTGGATAATATTATCAACAGTTAGGGGTCACATCATGACAAGTCTAGGATAGGATACAATCAGACAAAAATAGGTTCAAGCTCCAAAACTGCATATCAAGAAACACAACCAAGTGTAATGACAATTAGAGGAGACAAGAGGTTTTATAGGGAAGATCATAGGGGTACTTCTCCACCTAGAAGATTTAGATTTCAGAATCAACAATAGTCAGAAACAAACAGGCCCTAGGAAGAAGAAGGATTCAGAAGAGTAACTCCTTTCAAAATATCTTCAACTCGCAGGTATCAAACTATATCTTTTGTTTTATGTTATTCATGTAATAACTTTGAACATAAAGTTGTAAATTATAGAGCTAATAGTAGGAACATAAAAAACTGTTAAATTCATGCATAAAATGGTTATCCAAGAAGGCATACTGAAACACAAATAAGAAGCTACAACATGTTTGAATCATTGAGCATTGAAGTGGAATGATACAAGTGGAAAACCTTTGGACACATGGAAAAATATTGTAGAATGACAGTCCCTCCTAGAGAATCACAATAGAATAACAACAATCAAAGATAGGAACCTCAATAGAGAATATGGATAAGAAAGAAGATTCAATTTAACAATGAAGAATGCACACTCACTCTACAATATAAACAAAAGAAATGTGGCTGGTATGTTGACAACGACTTCTCAAAGCACATGAAAGGTGATGAAGATAGGTTTCTTACATTGATAAATGAAATAGATGGATTGGTCTCCTTTGGAAATGATGACTCAACTAGAATCATTGCAAAGGGAATAGTCAAAATTGGAAACAAGAATAGCAAGGTAGAAAATGTTCTACTAGTGAAAGATATGAAACATAATCTTCTAAGTGTAAGTCAAATGTGTGACCAAGTTCACAAACTTATGTTCGATTCACATAAGTGTGAGATAAGAAAAGAAGGTTCAAGAAAATTGATTGCAACAATTGTAAGAACTTCAAGCAGCATATATGTACTAAGTGAAATTGGAAATGAAAAGTGTTGTTTAGGAAAGGAATATGAATTTTGGCTATGGCATAGAATAATGGGTCACATAAACTTTGATAACCTCGTCAAATTTAACAAAAAGGAAGCAGTCAGATAAATGTCTTGGATCACAAAGCCAACCGACAAATTATGCAAGAATTTTCAACAAGGAATCCAAACAAAGACCAGATTCAAATCAACGGAATACAACACAACAAGACCATTGGAAATTGTGCATATTGATCGAGTTGGACCAACAAGAACAAAGGGTTTAAAAGGTGAGCAATACTTTATGTTATTGGTTGATGATTATATAAGAATGATTGCAGTTTGCTTTCTCAGGAAGAATCAAAAGCATTTGAAAACTTCATTGTATACAAGGAAATGGTTGAAAATGAAATGGATTAAAAAATCAAATGTTTGAGATCAGACAATGGAGGAGATTTTACTTCAAAGGAATCTATGGATTTATGTAGCAATCATGGAATAAAAAGAAAATTCTTCTTCTCTAGAACACCTCAACAGAATGGAGTTGTTGAAAGAAAGAACATGGCAGGACATGAAATGGCTCGAACAATGTTAATGGATTCTAAGTTGGAAGATGTTTTCTGGACACATGCAATGTATACAAAAATTCACATACAAAACAGATTAATGCTCAGAAACAATAGTGACAAAAATCCCTACGAGCTATGGAAAGGAAGACCAACAAATGTGAACCACTTCAGAGTGTTCAAAAGAAAATGCTACATCAAAAGAGAAGATGGTAGAATGGGAAAGTTTGACTCTCATGTGGAAAAATTTTTACTTGTTAGTTACTCAAGTACAAGGAAAGCATACAAGTGTTACAATATAAGGCTCAACAAAGTTGTGGAAAGAATCAATGTAACAGTTGATGAAATAGGTAGACAAAAATTAAAGGAAGAAGAAAAAGAATCAGTGGAACATGTTTACGAAGAAGAATCAAAGGATGAAGAAGTAGCATAAGGGGAGGATGAAGAAGATCATATATAAGTAGAAGAACAAGTTAAATAAGTACCTCCAAAGACACCTATCAAATGAGTACAGAGGAATCATCCTTCATATCAAATTATCGGGAACAAATATGTAGGAATTGCGACTAGAAGAAGAATTTTTCACTAGAACAACTAAACCTATCACTCTTAACTTCGATTGAACCAAACCATTTTGAAGAATCCATCAAGGACGAATTCTAGAAAAAGGCCATGAATGAAGACTTTGATCGAATAGAGAAGAATGAAACTTGGGAATTGGTTCCAAGACCAAGGTACAAGAATTTTATTGGCACAAAGTGGGTTTTCATAAATAAATTGAATGAAGATGGATAGGTTACTAGGAACAAAACTATATTGGTATGTAAAGGATACACATAGGTTGAAGGTATCGACTTTGAAGAGACGTTTTTACTAGTTTACAAAATGGAAGAAATCAGATTGATCCTAGCTTCTGCATGTTCCAAGAATATTAAATTGTATCAGATGGATGTGGAATCAACCTTTCTGAATTGGGAACTTGAAGAAGAAGTCTCCATTGAGAAACCAAAAGGATTTCAATTTTCATTGCATAAATATTATGTGTGCGGGTTGAAGAAGGTCTTGTATTGTCTAAAAGAGGCTCCTAGAGCATGGTATTCTAGACTAGATAGATATATACAACAAGAAGGTTCCAGAAAAGGAAATGCAGACATCAACCTCTACATCAAGGCAACTGAAGATAGTATTTTATTAATTGAAGTTTATGTTGATGATATTATTTTTGAAAGTGATGATGACAGGTTAAGACATAAATTTGCAAAGGATATGTAGAATGAATTTGAAATGTCATTACTTGGAGAACTATCCTTCTTTCTGGGTGTTCAGATATGTCAAAGCAACCAAGAAATTTTTATTTCTCAAACTAAGTACATTAGAGAATTGATAAAGAGGTTCGGAATGGAAGATTGCAAACCAACTAATACTCTTATGCAAAATAGTTGCAAGTTGAGTAAATATTATGATTCAAAGTCTACAGATAAGAGGTAGCACAGGTCCATGATTGGCATCTTACTTTATGTGACAACATCCAAACTAGATGTAATGCAGGAAGTTGGACATGTGGCACGATTTCAAGTAGCACCAAAGGAATCACATGTTATAGGAGTGAAGAGTATATTCATATATATCAAGGGTACAAAATATTTTTGATTATGGTATCCAAAAGGAAAGGATCTATCATTTATTTCCTACACGGATGAAGATTGGGCAAGTTTCATTGGTGACTGACGAAACACCTGTGGAGAAACATTTTACTTGGGTGAGTGTTTGGTATCATGGCTAAGCAATAAAAAATCATCAATATCATTGTCTACAGCCAAAGCATAGTATATTTCAGCAGCAACATGTTTTACATAGGTTCTATGGATGAAATAAACTCTGACAGATATACAGGTTGAGTATGATGAGCCCATTCCAATATATTGTGATAATACAAGCATCATCAATATCTTAAAGAATCTAGTGATGCACTCCAAGATGAAGAAAATTCCAATCAAGTATCACTTTCTATGGGAATAGGTTGCAAAGAAGAATATCATAGTTGAATATGTGCGAACAAAAGTACAGGTTGTACATATCTTCACAAAACTGCTTCCAAGGGAAGCCTTTGAGTATCTTCACTAGAGATGCAGAGTAATTTCTACTCCAAAACGAATTATTTTGAATGCTTATCTTATTTTTCTTATATTTTCACGAGGAAGCATCATAAAGAGGACAATTTGGGTTGGGGAAGTAGTTTCAGGAAGAGTTTAGTTAGGGGGAGAAACCACAAGGACATTTTAATTAGGGGATATGCCCTTTATGGGAAGTTACCTTTGCCATCGATATTGAAGTGGGAGAGATTCATCAGATGGAGGATAGAGAGTTATATGATTGGAGATAGATCACAGAGGAATGTTTCCAGGGGGAGCAATGGTCATAGGGGGAGTATGAGCGATATGAATTCAGTGTTGCATCAAAGTGCTATGATCAATGCCAAAGGGGGAGATTGTTGATTAATTGGGTTGGTTTTCATTGATGTCAACCCTTGAAGCAAGTTTGGTAGAAAATTCTAGTAGCCCCAATAGTATGGTTAATGGAATTCATTTTGATTGATGTATAATGGTATGACAATTAATTTCTTAGCAGGTAAAACTATTCTAGATGGATAGTACATGTCATTCCATTTCTGGTGATATGTGGAACATCACGTAACTCCTCATGATTAGAGAGTTATGGTATTGTGAAGTTGGAGAACTCTCATGAGTTATCTAGAAGGTCAAAGAAGACAAATTATTCTAGAATCCCCTACAAAAATTTGACTAGTCAAGTGGGTGAAACTAGGAATTAATCATTTGTTAAATTGTTGCAATTAGAAAATAATTAAAAATAATTTAGTTGCAACTATAAGTGGAGAATTTACTACTTGTAGCAAAGTGGGTTAGAAGTGGACAAGTGGTTTGAAGTGGGTTAGCCCTAAAAGAAGGAAATTGGGTTAAGTTTTTAGAAGCTAACCCCTTGAGGAAGCTACATGGAAGTATAAATAAGAGAGAAAGGTTATCCTATTAGAACCTATTGAGCACATTGAATATATATTATTATGTAAGGTTTATTGCAGGTACTCATTGATACATATGAAGTTTTGTAAGTCTGAGGTAGTATGGGATTGATGATGAAATTTTCAGATTTGTACAAAATACTAAAAAACCCTAGTTTTTGAGATGTACGCGGGTTACATTGGAACAGAGCATGTACATACATAGGATGAAGGAGAATAGAGTGCATACATACACATTCTGAAGAAGGAACGATCGTGAACAGTTGGGAAAATCCATGAAAACTTGAGAAGATGAAGATGTCAGGTCTCTAGTGTCTGAAAGCAAGATCCCAGGAAGGTCTACAATGATTAGGTATAACAAATATATCTGCAGATTCAAAAGGTATGTATTATTTCTATGTGTAGTTGGATATTGTTTTCTACATGAGATATGGTCATGGAGGTTTGAGGATTTTCCCTAGAGAGGATATTGGATGCATGACACTTATTGTATAAGTCAAATTTACAAAAATATAGTGTTAGTATAATTAATATATTTTCATTGGCACATCTTGTTGGTGTTGAGGAATATCTTGTATTTCATGACATATGGTTAATGTTTTTTGTGGTTCATGATTGAGAGTTTGTATTTGTGAATTGGTTGTGAAGTGGTTGATGTATTGATAGGTTGTATATCATTAAGGGTTTGATGTTTAGTCCATGTGAGGGTTATTACACTTGTTCATGATTATACATATTTGGATGGAACATGATTAGATAGACATATATGCACTTGGTTAAGGGATATGTATGAGGATGTATGCATAGGGAACAATTATAGTCTTGACACAATGAAATGTTTCAAGTTGATGTGATAAATGAAGCAAAGGGTCAGAGTTTTTCAGGAAAGAGAAAACTTTAGTTTTTAGAAGGCATAGGTAGGTTGCAGTATAGACAGGCTATGTATATATGCAAGATGCACTATTGATAGGTCACATACATACATGAGCTGCACGACAGAAAGTTCACATACCTATTGGGTTTTTTATTGGTATAGGAAGGTTAAATGTACATTTTGATCACATGTCTTTTGTATAGGTTGGGTATAGGTTGTTGGCATAGATTGGTACAGGTTTGCAGTGGTATATCTCACAGTGACAGTGTGGCAGTGGTTTCATCATTTCACTTATATTTCAGGGTGACATGACGGGGAAAGCATAGGTGGTTGTAGCCACCTTCCCATTGTAGCCTAAGAACATAGGGGGTTGTAGCCTCCTTCTGGTTGTATCTAGAGAATTGGGGAGTTGGATCTTCCCTCATGTTGTAGCCTAAAAATATAGGGGTTCATAGCTTCTTTCCAATTGCAGCTGGAGAACAATGGAAGTTGGTGATTCCAATGAATGTGATTCTTAAATACATATAAGAAAAATCTTTCAATGGTTTTCTCTCGCATTGAGTTTCCACATAAAAATACTGGTATACTATGCATATGTGATTGTTTATTGTTTATGGTTTATTTACTCTACATTTATTGGATGATAATGTTACATTGATCATAAAGATAAATAACACTTACATAATGTGGTTAAAAGGGATTAAAAAGCTCTATTATTGATTCACCCCCCCTCTCAGTAATCCAACATGACAAATATCCACAAGTAGCAATCATTTACAAGTTATAAGTGTTTCTCTTATTTATATGAGAGATCAAGCTCCGTTCTTATCCATTAGAATCCCTAAAAAGATCAAATAATTACTTTATCTCTCACAAAACCTAGATATAAGGCCAATAGACATAAAGTATAGATGATAAAAGAGTGTATAGGTCACTAAGATCCCCCATGATGCATCCACAATGAAGTAAATAATCTCCAAATTGAAATTTTCCACCATAAATGCATGCTAGAGGTAACATGTGTGACATAAATGACCTCATAAAGTGGATGGATCACTCCAAATGATATGTAGGGGCCTCAAAAAGTGAAAAATTGTCTTCAATAGGTGCAATGTTCATATCATCCCCAATAGGTGTGATGTCTCATTAAGAGGAACCATATTGATCCAAGTGGATTTCGGTGGCCATCCACATTTTCCACTAAATCAATGTTTTTGATTCTGTGGTTTTTATAAACCATGATATTCACCCTTTTGATGAGGAATGTAATGTAATGTCATATCTATTTTTTAATTACAATCATCATGTAATTATTTCCCAATGGTTTTATGCAAATGCCTATAGCATTAATGCACTTGATCCCTTTAGAACTTCATAGTTAAGCATGTTTGGGATACATGCCCATGGAATTGAGTAAACTTAGACAAATTTATCCCACATGCATCATAGGAAGTATTCTCCTCTCACTCTCTCATATATAATAGAGGTGAAGGAGGTTCCTTAATCATGTAATGGAGTGTGATGTAAATATTGTTGCAAATGAAGCATAGCCAACATCTCTTTCTCTTTAGAGATACAATACCACCATTCTAGCCAATTTGTGTCTACAATATTATTCTATTCTTATTCATTAATAGAAGTTGGGTTTCACTGTATTTATGTGTTCTATGCTATCATTTTGTTTGTATATCATTTCATTCTTCACATAATCTAGATTTGTGGTTTATTCCTTGAGACAAGCTCCTTGATTGTTGAGGAGATCAGTACCAAGGAATTTAATAGTTGGGAATGTGTTTGCTTGGATGGAGATGGGGAAAAGAAATTTAAGCAATGAGTTAAATCAATCACAGAAAATGCAGGGTCAACATTTGATATGTTGTGTATTTGGATCATATGCTGAATACATAGTTGTGAACCAAACAAAGTAAGTTTCAGATTGGGAAGACAGAGTATGAAAACTTCAAGTGACAAAATGCTTGCATTCTTCCCTCATATTGGCACTTAAAATAGAAGAAAACTTGCTAAGATGAAATGATTTCAAACTAGCAAGTTGAACAAATATGAACACAATATCCATCATACCATAATCCCATGAAGAAACAGTGATAACCACATAGTAGTTATAGTCTTTAAATGAAATAGATATGCTACCAATTTACTTGCATTCATAATATGAAAAACAACATATAAGAGAAACAAAATTCCATTACTTTGTTATAAAAATAGGACCGCGGAGCAATAAAATAAAAAAAATGCAGAAACAAAACACAGAAGACACGCAATACAAGAGAGAGACACAGATTTACGTGGTTCACCCAGTGTGGGCTACGTCCACCAGAGAAATTTCCAGGTCCTTCCTTTATTATTATCCAACAAATGAAGGGATACAACCTACAACAAAACCCATTGTAACTTCCTCTTCTTTCTCTCACAGTCTCCTC